>LDMZ01036910.1:0-10760 GCA_001455285.1 Sphaeromyxa zaharoni | reverse complement strand
GATATGAGATCAAGTACTCATGAGGGGGTCAATGGGTTAAAAAGTTTGCCGACCCCTGATCTATACAAAGAAATAGTTCTGTTGTCCTTTTGAATTACTTTCTCCAATAAACGAAATATTTTTTTTCAGATTTAAGCTAGCAATCATCATTTTCAATTCTAAATTGTTACTTTATAATACCAAATATCAACATAATAGATCTGGTTATTCATCAACAAATTATTTTAAAAATATATTGCATGTTGAAAATTCGATTATAGAATACGTGAGTATCTGTAATCATTCCATGATCTAATGTTGCAGCAATTTGTCGGTATAAATATGTTAATTGTTTGAGTACGATGTTTTCAGTTATTTGAGGCCCAAATTGTTGTTCCTCTGCCAGATTTTAGGAAGATTTGGAACAGATAAAAAACAACAATGAGAAGTTGATGAAGTTTTGATTTTATTAAGTATATCTTTAAAGAGACTGTCAAAAAATATGGAATACATCCCTCAATTTAAATAAAAAATGTCCTTTTTTCAGTCCTTCCAATATCTTAATAGATGGAAAAAATTTTAGACACGACAACATACTACTATCCAGCAGTAGTAATAAAGAGGAATGACCAGACAAAATATTTTGAGTTTTCAATACAAATTTCTAGATAGAGGGGTATCTGCTATTTTGACACTACATCAGTTCTGGATCTTATTACAATATAAATTCATAACTAGCTCATTAATTTTTTTATCATTTCTCAATAAGGCTAATGTCATAAATTTAGCACAATTAATCCTATTTTATATAAGATGAAATTCTGTATTTTTGCGATATATTCTTTAAGTGGTCAGAAATTAATCTTTTCATAAAAAAGATGATGTTAGTCCTCAAGTTTGGGGGAAACCAGGTAACATGCCATTTAAGGCTAAATTTTTTCCGATTAATAATCAAAATTAAAAACCTGAAATATAAAAGTATTTATTATTTTTTTCGTTGATTGAATATTTCCTGTTTTTATACAGGATTCCTAAGAATATAAAGAGTTTGTGATGATTTTAATAGTTCAAAACATTTAATTTTGTTTACAAAGTTCATCCCGTATAATTAAATTTAAAAAAGTATGCATAGATTACTATACTTTCATTATTGATCTTAATTTTATCCAGAATTTATAATAATATAGAAGAAAAATTAATTTACTCTAAATATGCTTAAAATTTAAAAAAACTTTGGAAAAAAATTGTTAAAAGAAGTGATCAATTTTATAAGCAATATAAAATACATCCTTAGATAAACTGTGATATTTATCATTCAAAAACAAATACTCAAAGATAATGTAAATTTTGCAAATAAATACCTTTTAAATACAAAATATAATCAGAAAATATATTATTTTTATAACAAAGGTGCTGATTATTATTTTTTGATAAAATTTAAAATATAAAAGAATCTTTAAACTTTTACCTGTTGACACGAATGTAGTAACCTGAAAATATCTCTGTTTAGTACTATTCCAACGTTTTGCATATTTGGGTTCCATAAACCCTTTCGTAACTAAAGTTTTTAATAGGGAAAATCTCAGCATACCATATTTTCGGTATCATATATATTATTTCCGTGATCACTTAGAATAACCATTTGAAGGGGAGATTCTCTAAGAAAGTAAACGTTTCGAATTTACCTCAGCGAATGAAAAATGTTTTAAATAATATATTTTATAACCTAATTAGTTTTGGTAACAAAACCATTTAAAACTTATAATGAGTATGGGGTTAAAAATGATTCAAGATTAAAGATAAATTAACATTAATGTTGAATTGTATTAATATATATAGCTGTAATAAACTATTATTCAAATTTTAGAAAAAGTAAACTCAAAATGAGTAGAAAGATCTTTTTAATGTAAATTTGAAAGGCAGATAACAGAATGAAATTTTGATTAGCATTTTTATATTTTAACTTATTTTTACTTACATTATATTTATTTTAGTTTAATCAACATCTTAAAATATGTGGATAAAATAATATTGATATTCAGGTAGCAACTTTTGGCTAATAAATTATCATGAAAGATATAATTTTACTGGATTTCATGTTTTGTCCATCCAGTAATTGTTTGTAGGAGCCCATTTGAGTTTAACGTTGATCATTATATGAAAATGAACATTTCAACACTTCTGAAAAATGATTAATATATGTTTTGTGCATTATAATTAAGTTTATAAGATAGGTTTTTCATAAATTTTTATATTATTTTATCAGCATTTAATATATTATATTAAATTTTTAACCAGTATATTGATTTAACAGTTTTTAAATTTTTTTCTAAAAATGAGCCATTCTTATTTAACACTAAGACTTAACCTTTAATAACTTTAACATTAAAATAGACCTTGATTAATCTCCGGTGTACTATTTTATATAGAAAATATAATATCTTTTAATCTATTACACAATTAAATTCTACGGAATTAATTAAATATATTTTTGTTGTTATCTTGTATTTTTGCTTAAAAACAAGATTCTATATTTATTTTTTATACATGTGACCATTCGTCATCTCTTTGTGACCGATGTATTTCTCCCTTTTTATAGATCGATTTAACTTACAATATACCCAACAATTTTTAAAATATATCTTCTTCTAGGATTCTTCATGTTTATTCAGAATCTCCTGTGGCGAATTTTTTTCCGTTTCAAGCTTAATATATTTTTCATTACACAAGCTCTCATCTTAAATATTCGTTTAAAAGTTTTATATTTGCTAGTTTTCATCAAGCCTAAAAAATCTGAGCTAAAACTTCTAATAATTTTTTTATACCATAATATTTGGGATGGTATAGGGAAATATATATTTTTTGTTTCATTTTCCATTAAAGAAAACTTTAACAAAAATAAAATAAATCTTTTCGAAAGAAAATTTCTATAACCAATATTTGTTGCAGCTCTCATGCCAAATATACTAACATCATATGAATTATTTGATTCTGAATTCTTATTTTTTTAATTATAAAACTGTTATCTCTATTTCTTAATTACTTTTAAATAATCGTGTTTTTAAATATTTTAATACCTCTGTCAAGGAGTCACATTAAAAATATATTTTATTAATACAAAAACCCTTTCAATATTTTTTTCATTCATATTCTTTCAATAAAACTAACAGTATTCGCAAAGAGAGCGAAGGCCTGATAAGGTAGTGTAGCCCTAGTATAAGGGTAGGTAATGGGGGTTGTTTTAGTGGGTGAAAACCTCACACTGCCTATTAAACATCCTTGGAGGCTATGACTGGTGCCTAACCTGACGCGAAAGCGGGCTGGAGGTAAGTCTTATCTTACTGAACCACCTCCAAAAACATAAGGTGCAGGTAAAGGTTTTTTCCCCATAGCGAAGGAATAAAAACGGTATTTGCGAATCCTTCGAAATATCAATTTTACGAAATACAGAATTAGGGGGATGACTGTTATAGAAGGATTTACTGCAATTTAATATTTTATATAAAAATATTAAGTTGATAATACTTGTCAGCCACACTGGAAATCTGCAGCTAAAGTCGCGTGGCTAAAGTTTAACGCCTCTCACTACGTTGATCACTTGATAAGTAGTATTTTTTAGACCTTTTAGTAATGATATAAATAGTCAATTCAGATCAATCCGGAGAGATTATTCTGGGTATTTACAATAATAGCTTGATTTTTTGAAGTAATAATAAAATTTCCATGTTAGTCAGATTTAATGTAAATAATTTGTACTGTGCTGTATAGTTTGTTCAAAACATACCTTAATGGTAGATTATCACTAATATGATTTAAGATAAATTTAGTATCAACCTATGCAATTTTTTTTTCATTTTAGCAACTTGAGATCACTTCAGAATATAATTACGTTATTAAACCCCTTCTAAACTAATTTAATAAGTAAATGACTGATATATTATTAATCCACCTATGAAATCATCATGGATAAAAAGCTTTTAACAAGGTAATTAATAAAGGTAATAATATGTAATGTTTTATACAATCTGATAAATTTAGAAAAATTCAAACAAAATTTTCTGTTTCTTAAGCTTGAAGAACTCATAACAAAACACGAAATTTAAATTATCCGTTTAAATAAATATTATTTTTAAAAATAAATAGATAAAAAATTCAAAAAGAATTGCTAAAACTTAAATATTGTTCAACATTATTCTATTTAAATAAAAATATTTTTAGATTTATTACAAATATTATAATTAAGCTTTAAGAAAAGGGAAATATAAAGAGTTGTTTCATTTAATCGAATACATTTCAATTTTATTTTTTTGTTGGTTTTTTTTAATTTTGCTGAATAATTTATTTTCTGGATTTTGACATTAATCTTTAACACAAATATTTGTTTGAAACACTGCCTATATTTAATTAAACTTTTTCTTTACTGATTTTATATTTAGAAAAAAAATATATTTATTCATATGTAGTTCTATCTCAAAGAATATTTTTTTTTGATAAAACGAAAGTATTTTTTACATTTAAAAAGTGTTTACCTTAACTGCAGAATTTTATCAACGGCATATAAAAAATCTGGTGTCACATACGAGTCTTCTTCCAAGAGTATTAGTGGACCATTAAAACTTTGATTCTTTTCGAGTTCTCCAAAAAAATAGTTTAGCTGTAAAATATTAAAATAATTGCATCGAATTCTACCTTCCACCACCAATGAAGTTTTATCATTTGAATACAGCCGTCAACTCCTATTTTGCATTTCTTATCTTTTATGATTGATTTGAAATATTCAGCCCCAATTGGATACTTTATTAAAAATATTTTTGTACACATGAAGTTTTCGATCAAATCTTTAATAAGATCACACTCTTGGTCAAGGCTGACGATTATTTTATATTTCCATATAAGTATATTTTGGCAAAGAGAACTCAGAAGATGTTTCAGATTTAAATGACGTGAATGAGCTTGAATCAAAATATAACCGTATTCCTGGAATTTCTCCGTCTTTGTTTGGGTCAAAATATGTGAAAATGGTTTATTAGACAAATGCTTCTTGTGTAGGCAGAAATAAAATGTCAATAAAATTATGCAAAATGCCAACACATATTTAAGCATCAAAACTCTGTAAAATCGACGTATCCAAAAACTCATAGATTCTTATTCCTGAGATAAATTAATTGTGTCCGCTATATGTATATCCACCCAATTTCTAAAAGTAACTCTAATAGATGTTCAATGATCGGAAGTATTAAGAGCTTATCTATACTTTCAATGATTTAATCTATTTTTAGCACTTTTCAGATTTTAGAGATAATAGATCCTTTTTAAATCATGGAAGAATTTATCTTAAATTAATTAAAGATATATATATTTCAATCCTTGGAGATATACTTTATTTAATAAACCTTTTTCAGTATAATTTTACAGTGAAACTATATGATTAATATCTTTCGGGTCTAAAAAGTAATTAATCTATAAAAATACATATTTTAATCTAAGTAAATATCACTCAAAAAATAAAGAATATCTCAACAGATTATAAAGTCTAACAAATTTGTATGAACTATTATAAACACAGTATCGTTCATCTGATAAAATGAATAAAACGACTATTTTATATGCTCAAAATTTTTAAAATATCGTTTTTACATTTACGTTATCATTACTTGAATCTCTAAAAATTTATTCCTTTATTGTAGGAAGTATTATAAAAATGTTCCAAAGTTTAAAAAAAGATTTAAGACAACAGCCAACTTCTGGAATTATCCCAAAAGAGTATAAATCAAGTCATAAGCTGAACCCCTACATAAGATATTGAAAATAATTGACACTGTATAAAAATATCTTAAAGATGCTTATATTTAAGAGTGAGGGATGAATCAAATACTAAATTTTAATTAATTGTAAACCAAATAATCTATCACAATTCTGTTGCTATTAATAAACCCATTTATTCTACATGATTTTCTACAAAACAGATGGATTAAATTTTGTTTTAAGTTTAAACACAATAAAAATATATAAAACTGTTTATATTACAGAACGCGATGGTATTTTGGAAGTGTTGTCAGGTGATATTATTAGGAGTCATTCCATTCAATCAAAAAAATTTTATAGGAATATCATGTGTGAACGACAAAATAGGACCTTATATTGGATGGATCCGTAAAATATATTCAAAAACCAGAAAAGCATCCAAATTCTAAAATTTTGTGGTATTTAGAACTGATTTTTATAGTCTCCACTGATTTATATATTTTCTTAAAATCAATGCTCCCTTTAAACGAATTAGTGGTTAAATAATTAAGGGAGAGAAATAATTCAGAAATTTTTGAGATGGCTGTTAATTAAAATATTTTGTAGTTTTAAGCGACAAAGTCAGATGACTGAAATTTCGGTCTTAATTGTGTATTATTTAAAAAAATCAATTTTGGGTAATCCTACCCTACGTAGTTAAATAGAATAGTGAGCTATGACACTAGAAAGAAATAAAAGGATATAAATTATTCTCAACTATCACCGTTGGTCATCGTATTGTTGGACACACCTATAGATATTCGCTAAGAGCCTTGTAATGACCGAAGGGTATTTGAGGCAGAAACAGCGACATGGAGGCTTTTAGCTTGGAGTTAACGTTTAAATTGCATTGATTTTGAGAAAAATCGTTTGATAATAAAATTATCAAACAAATTATTTTACCGTATATTAATTTCCTTGTAAATTATCAAAAATCAAAAGAGGAGAATGTTTAATAAAGTAATCATAAATGATATTCAATGTTGTTATATTGATTCTAAGTATTTCTCAACAAATAATACGTTCCTTATAATTACAATCACCACCTAGAATTTTACAACAATAAATGTAGTGGATTATTATCTGTTATATATAAATAACGATTTTTGAATACTATGGAGAATAAAAAAGTATTTTTTGGATCTTTTTTCTTGAAGAAGCCTGAAAATTACACTGCTGATTAATATTAAATACAAACATGCAGGGAACAACCTGGTTTCAGATAAATAAAACAATTACGATATAATAAATAATAATAATTAAAAGACTAATTGAAACTTTTTTAAACATTCTGATGAATTTTAAAACGAGGATAACATATTATTTGTTTGATCACATTTTCTGGAATAAAAGAGAAGATATCTAAAAGTACATTATAGTCCTAGTTTATCTGGTAAATAAATCCCTGGAATTTACTATCTAACAGAAGTTCACGGTATTCTAGCTATTCCTTTGGTTTGTATCCTGATCAAAAAAATCATCAACTTTATCATACAACCTATGAATATGAAATTTGGGGGATACAGTATACAGTAATAGTGGTAAGCAATACTCACGCAATAGTAACCAAATGATACGTTAATCAAAACGGTTTCAATTTATTTTTGATAGGAAGAAAGAGTTAGTTGTATATATACACCTCAGAACAAAACACAGGTCCATCTTTTTTATAGTGTTATATCAAAGGATTAAAATAAAACCATATATAAATTGCCATCAAAATTAACAAACATAAGATCTACAATGTTCTTGAATATATTTTCATTTCATCAAAAATATTTAATTTTTCCCATTTTTTGAAAAATCCATAATATTTATAATCTAGATCATTTAATAATATATTTTAGGTTAGAAAATAACACAATATTTATATCATATGAAAAATTACTTTTATATGTTTGAATCATAATAATCTCTCGATCGACGTATGATAAAATCATAAGGCTCAATCAAGTAATAGAAAATTACTTTGTATACTTTTTTAACAAAACTGATCTATTTAATAGGTTTTATCAGCAGTATTTAAAAGAAAATAAAAATTGTATGGAGAATGTTTAGTGATCATTACTCTGTCTATGAAAAAGCCTTAGAAAAAATTTAAACGATTCTAATTTCGCTGTTTTTCTTTTTAAATATACAAAATATTGTATCAGGTGATCCATATAATTAGTTTCACCCTTTCGGTTAAATAATAGATATAATGAGCCACTCATTCCAAATATATTCGATTTTTTATACTTTCAATAGTCAAGAACAATTTTTACACTTTCTAATAAAACACAAATAACTCTTTAAAGTGAACTGAGATGTAAATAATATACATTTCAATCATGTAGATTTGATCTTTTAGCCCTATCATGAGTGGCTTTTATAAAAGGAAAATTAAAATAATTTTGCTATATACGAAATGGGAAAAGTCTGAAGAATATGTAACCTACATTTTCAATCATTAGGTAAATTCCCTGTCAAATCCATTAAAAACCAAGGTATAATATTTATCGAAAAATAGACCCTAATTTTTGTCCCTGAAATGTACAAATGTGAGATTAATGATGAGATAACGTTTAGGTACAAACATGATATCAATAACATTTGAGAAAAGTAAAACCTGCATCAATCTTCATCTATTAGTAAAGACTATTTTATTTATTCTCCTGTAAACTAAAGTTCTAGTATTTTAATCAAGCATATTTTGGTGCCTCTCTTAGGACATCAGGAGCTTCCTAATTAATGGTTTAAAAGCGATTTTCGTCCGGCTGGCGAGGCGAAACGGTAGACAAAGTCAAGACTCATTTATATATAATATAATAAGTAAATAGACTAGGCGTCTCCAAAAACGTGCTACTCACCTTCGGGACCCCTTGTGTACGACAATATCGTTTCATACGATCCATGAATCTAAAAAAAATAACAAAAATCCAACTTGATATTTCTTTTGCGTCATCTAGTGTAATTTCCATTTTTGTTCTAATGGCGAATAAAAATTATTTTAATTAATTAATACTAAATCTTTATTTTTACGTTTTTTTGTCTTTGCCAGGTTATAATGCACCTGTATAGACGAGGCTTTAAGTACCCTTAAATTTTAACGACAGCCAGAATAAATCACATGAATATTTAAAAAAGGCACTTTAAACGCTATTATTTTCGTAAGTATTGCTGTTGGTGTACTTCTAGAATATAGAGGAGCATATAAACCAAGGTCAAAAACCTTTACTTTCGAATCGTCTTTGTCATTTGCCAGTCAATGATAACGGACTTTCACGGTCAAAATTTAAAATAAAACTTAAGAAAAGTTTACATCAATGCAATATTTGAAACGCTCACAGCGGCTTCATCAGTATATTCAATGGAGTAGATGTCGTTCGCATTTTTATTTCGCCAGCACCAAAATGCGAATAACAAACATAATAAGAGATTCCAAAACGGCATACCCACTAATTTTCACCCATTTTTAACATTGAGCTATTCGAAACGTGGTAACATACAAAACCTGAAATTTTTGAATATTATACACGATTTCATATAGTCAAGTGCCACTGGCAAGGATCCTGACACACCGAAATCACCATTAGCGGTATCATCGGATGTCACAAAAAGATATTGTAAGAACTATGTGTAATCCAGAAATTGTATGTGAACAGTTAATGCTCGGAGATGTACAGTAAATTTTGTGTTACTTTATTCCTATAATCTGCGTGATCTACACAAAAAGTCAATATAAAAAATCTTACTAAACGAATAATAACACTGTGATGTATCTTAAGACAATAACTTTCAAAATTCGAAAGTAGATCTTCCATATATCATGCGCACTACTTCTGTGCAATATTATTTCTCATGATTTCGAATAAATGCCGTATTTTTCTACGGAATAACATCTTTATGATGGTTATTTTCTTTTTTAATTCTGATATTAATTAGAAAGTTGAGGGATGTGATTTTCTTCGGCATATACCTTCCGGACACAATGCAATTTTCAGTCCGACTTTTATAATGCCTCTTAAGATCTCAATCAGTAAAGCGAACTGTTCATCGGAATCTCAGATAAACCCACTAATTTATCGTGGATTTAATTTTCCAAAAACATCCTCTATTTCATTATTAAAAAATGAAAAAATTAAACTAGTTATGATAGCAACATGTCATATATCAGAAAGAAGCGTTCAAATTGTTCGGGAAGTACTCATTAAAGATATAGTATGTGCATATACATATAGTGTATCCAGGAATGTATTCCTGATATTGTTTGTGTTGAACTAGACAAGAAAAGATTCAGAAGCGTGAAAATTGTAAATGAGTTTAATAGGAGGTTTTCTAGGTTTTATGGACACGCGGATTTTGAAGAGGTTTTTGTGCTTTACATACATGTAGAAATAAATAGTTTTCATTTATCTCCAAAAAATTACCGTTTTGGTTAAAAGAACTATTGCAAATTTTTGGAATTCGTACAATTGATGGGGAGGTTTATGTTGGAAATGAATTTTGGGTGGCTTATGTTGAGGTATATTTGATGATCATTTGAATATTATATATCATCGATTCAAAATTATTTATTCCTTCTTGTTTACATTTTGTTTCAACTTCCCAAATTTATCATTCTTTTAAAATGATTATAAATACCTAAAAATACAGCATTAGCTAACATCTCTATACATGCTCCTTATGTGGCGGGCAAACCTTCATGATGTTTTTTAATGATATTAGATTAAAAAGCTGCCGCTAATGGCATAATAAAACTCGTTCAGATCTTCGGTTTTAATGTCTATCTTCATATTTTTACCTCATTTTTGTGTCATAATGATAATTTATGTTAAAATTTAGTATTCAATTGCCATTTTTGGGGTAACAGAAATCCCGCCTCAGCTTAGTCATAAAGCATGCCAAACGCATAACAAACGTTCCTGTACTCCTTATTCTTAGTGCTTTGTGTAAAGTACAAAACGAATAAATATAATACGTTAAAACCTATAACTAATCGTCGGCTTAAATACTGT
>LDMZ01036890.1:0-12196 GCA_001455285.1 Sphaeromyxa zaharoni | reverse complement strand
TTTATTTTGAAACAAAAACTTTCAGCCAATAATGTGATGAAAGCAATGAACAGTTCAAAGTATATATTACAAAAAGAATTATACTTGATTTCTGAGAAATTTAGTTTAAACAGATTTTTTGTCAGCATTATTCTATTATTCAACTATTTTAACTTTTTATATTGTTGATACGGCTCGAGAAATAAATAATATCAGAAATAATATATTAATAATTGGAAATTATATATAGAAACATTAACCAATATAATTCGAAATATTAAAGACCTCAATTTAACATTGATAAATTTTATTATTTGTTTTTCATTTTTTAAAAGATTAAATTATTTACAAAATTACTGAATACTTTAATACTTACCATATTTAAACATGCAGAAAATTTTGTTAAAGTTTTGTATTCATTTTTTTAAACTCAGTTTGCATATTTTTATTAGATGTTTATTCACCTTCAATGAATCGAAAGTAAGTTTTAATTAATTAATTAATGTGCTAATTATCAAAAGATTGTATTCTCATTTTCATCATCCTAATGAATAATTTGAAAAAATTATACATGAATAATATTTAGAACATCTAAATCTAAAATTTATTGTTTAGAAATATTTAAATTTTGCAGTAAAAGTTTGAAAAAACAACAACAAAAATTCCTTTTGAAAAAATGAGCTGTTGTTTTCACTGTTCTGATAAATACATATCTCCATGACTACTTGTAGAGGTATTAAGAAGATTATAAACATTAACAAAACAGGCTAAATGTTTCTCAGATATGTGTTTTGAGGCTTATTTAACAAATATTGAATCTACAAAAATAAATAAAATTTTACTCTACAATTCCATGGTTTTAATTAATTTGATTTTAGTATAATATTTTATACTATGTTAATCCTTTTCTTTAATCCAGGATAAGGGAAAAGTAAAGTTAAGGTAAACCGACAATGTCTAGACTAAAATATTTTGTTTTAAGAACAGTTTTTAATAAATATCTTGCATTGAAAATTAAAGATGATTTTTATTTAAAATAAAAGGATAACAGAATTCAAATAAAATTAAAAATTGGTAAAATCGTTAAAAGAGTGAATTTATTGATTTTTATTTCAAACAGAAATTATTTAAAATTTTAGTAAATTAATAAATTAATCATCAAAAAAGTTTTAGGAGTTAAATATATATAATTCCTTACTTCTCCAGTTTGAAATGTAAAATATATGTTATAAAATGGTCAATAAGCTTAGAAAAATGACATATAAACTTGATGGTGATACGACTAGGAATATTGAAAAAGCAAAAAACTATATCTCATCATGTTTCTTTAAATGTGGCTAAAGTAAATTAATTAATAAAAGCCGGTATATTATTTTAGGCCTTTAAAAGTGGATGTATTGTTTTATAAAAAATATTTCTGATTTTTTTATACCTGCTTTTTAGTTTGTATATTACAACAAAAAATTTTATATTATTTGCTGATAAAAAATGATAAGTTAATTAAAGACATCAAAAAGTGTTGTAATTATTAAAATATTACGACTTAGAAGACTTTTTCCGATCGTATTGATAATTTGTATTCGATTTGAGTGTTTGGAGTTCTCCACTATACTTACCCAACAAATATTTATTTCTTGCTATTTAATCTAGTGCCAGAAGTCTAGCGTTACTTTTTCAAAAGTTTTAAACTAACCATCGCACTTAAAGTGAATTTAAGTATTTTGAAAGAATTAATTAAAAGTAATTACTAACTTAGAAAATTGTGCATTAGGTATTTTAAAGAAAATGATTCTTAAATGAAGACCGTTTTAAGTTTATCTTAAAAATTATTTAAAATTGACATTAAACATGTAGATATGTTATATATGGATACGAATAGGAAAAGCGGAGCTTTGATTAATAAAATGTTTTAAGATTGTCAATTTAAAAATGTAGATTTTACTCTATTCGGTCCTAATTTTTTGAAAAAATAGCCAACTTTTATTAAAAATTTTTAAGAAAAGGCATAATTGAGTTAAAATATTATGCTAAATAATTAAGTATCCATGGTATAAAATACTATTTTTGAAAATATCGTTTAAAATGTAAAGAAAGATATTTTATTTCACCTTTAACCAACTGCTCACAATAATCTTTGTCACTTCCTTTCAATCCAGGCTTTAGGACGTATCCGAACATAAATGTTGTTCCATAATTAAGTTGATCTTCCCTTCTCAAAACACACTTACCATACCAGTATTCTCGAAGATCTTTTAGTTTTTGCACATCTTTCTTATCAATTTTTTGAACAAGATTCAAGAATTTTTTTAAAAAATATTCATAAAGTTTGTTATCAGCAGAGTTGATTTTTCTAATATCTCCGGCATATTTAGAAAATATTTTTTTGTGTCGAGTGAGATTATTAATATTTTCATTTATTCTAAATGAAATTACGTCCTCAAAAGTTAAATTGAATCTTTCTTTTATTAATATCATCGATTCATCAAAATATTCTGAAATCAAAACAATATCAAAGATTTTGTCAATTTCTTGAATCGCAGAATTAATATGAATATCATCCTTAAGTACAGTCTTGCTGTAACCAAGATCGAAAAATGTAGGATTACTTGCTAGACTTGACAGAGGGCTTCCAAAATTTTTAGTGCAAACAGGGTTTTTCAGACATTTTATTAAATATTTTGGATTGAAAAAATCCCAGCGAGAATGAAACCCCTTGAAAAATAAATAACCTGAGATCCATTGTGAAACGGGGTCACGAATAATAGTGATATAAGTTGAATTTTCTTTCGGAAAATATTTTAGAGCTCGATTCTTGTTAAACCTGGAATGCAGGCAATAAATGTCCAAATATCCTTTGCTTGTTTTAATGTAATCCCAGTTTAGTAACTTGCTCCAGAAGTTTGAAGTATGACGTCTCCTTGGAACTCCGAAAACGAGGTTGTAATTTTCTGCTAACCTTGCCAGAACATTATAAATTGTTGAACCACCCGTTTTATGTGTTTTTGCAAAATAAATTTTTGATGCTAGCTTGGTTGAATTTATCATTGGAAGGGAATTCGCTGAACGCAGTATGTAATCCTTTTCTAAAATATATTCCTAAAAAAAAATGAAATAATTCAGTAATATAACTCTTCCCGATCTGGCTATGATACCCATACTGATGATAAAAATAATTAGTAAGCATTGAAAAAATAGCAATAATGTATGAATTTTCAACTGAAACTTTATTTGATTGGGGTTATCTTCAAGTGGTTCATATGGTTGCATTTCTTTACAAATCTTAACTTATTAAATCAGTGTGATCGTGATGAAAATAAATAAGATAATAAAATAAAATCCAAATATTATTATATTAATCCATATCAATATCATTACAGTAGGGATAACCTATAAAGATTTATAAATTTTAACATGACTGCATTGTATAGCATCCTTTGAATCGACATAGTATACCAAAATTAAATATAAAATACAGTCAGGATAAAAATCTTGAAATCATTATTAAAAGTTTTCATAAATATAAATAAAATTTTCACTTTCAATCTCATGTTAATAATTGTTAATACATATATATAAGTGTACTGGAAAGATGTTTTAATATTTATTTCAACGATATTGTACAAGTATCAGATTAGTGCTCTATTATTAAACAGTTTTTTTGGTCCCATTAATAGGATAAGGATAAATATCGATATTTAAACAAATTCGTGTTTATTATTTATGTTCAAAGTATGTTTTAATAGTCCTATAATTTAATCAATTACGAAATGCTTACACAAAAAATCACGAAAGAAATTTCACTATATATTTCAAGATTGATATTTTAGATCCGATATTTTACTTTAAAGTATATTTAAATAAATATATTTGTTGAAATTAACAAACCAGATTATAATGACATTAAAGAAAAAAATTATTTTGTTTGACTAATTCAGCAAATTGAAAAAAATATTTAACACCTTTAGGAATTTTTAATATTATTTAGATAAAATAATAACTTGATATATTTCTACAAAGTTTTTATCCCGAATATTCATTCCTTAAAAAAATTAAAATTTTTCAAAATTCATTGAATAGCCAGATTTATGATTATAAATTTTAAGAATCTTCTATGAAAGTTATAGATATTTGTTTTTATATAATCATTACATTAATATTATATTTCAAATTTTTCAAAGAAAAATTAGTGCTGTATTTTTTAGTTTATTTAGGTTATTTAAACTTTATATATTCAACAAAATTATTTCGGGATTCTTGATTTCAGTAGTCAGCAGGATAATACAGCCATTAAAACTGAAAAAATGCAGTTTTTTATTAATGACGACACGTAAAAGTTTGTATTTTTGATTTTATTAATAAATACTCAAGAAATTTATTATTATTTATTCATTTTATTTAATCCTAAGTTAGCTTTCTCTGATAATTAGTTCAACTGATTACTCTACATATGCATAAACAACCTAAATCGTATCATACATTTCTGTTTTATTCTAACTGATTCATAAAGGTTTTTATAATAAAACGGTTATAATTTAAAATAAAAAAGACCAGAAGTAAATATCACTTTAGTTCTTCAAAAACAAACTCTTTAATATTAATCACAAAAAGTATTTAATTTGAACAGACTTATTAATGTAAAGTTTTCAAATAATTTTTAAAAATGAAAGATCAATACAATTATAGATTATTAAGTTACAGTATAACCTTAATTACTGTATCATACACTAAATATAAAGAATGAAACCACGAAGTATTTTTGATAAAAGAGTAATTTTTCTATAAACTTTCTTAGCCTAAGCATTCAAAATAATTTCTCAATGCTATTATATTTTATGCAGCAGAAGAATTGGCAATGTGAAGTATATATATATATATATATATATATATATATAATTTCCACTTCGTTCAATTTTTAACATTGTGTGAGATTGTTACCTACTTTAAAATAATACATCATTTATGTTTTGCTTTAATTTGTCGTAATTGAATATTTCTTATGTTAATTCTGGAAAAAATATTTGGCTTAGTAATAACTGTGTCATTGATTTTATCAATATTTGTAAATTGAAAATTTTTCTTTAAGATTCTAGAAGTGAGTCATGTTAATATATAAATGAACAATAAAAAAAACATTCCTTTGAATAATTTTTTTTCTTTAGAACTATTAAATAAATAAAATAGGCTTACATATTGTTAATAGAATGAAATAAATTTCTTAATTATATCTTTTATGTTTTCCAATTGAATTGTAATAATCTAACCAATTTATATTGGTCTAAACATTGTGTTACTTTAACCCAACAATATATTGTTAACTTCATCAACAAACATTTTGCATTCTTTGTAATTCATTGTATTTATGCGTAACACCGTTAATCTTTAATTATCCAATGTAGCTTTTTAAGGAATCTTGGAGAGTTAACACATGTCAAAATATTTTACACTTTAAGCGATTAACCCTTCTGTATCATTTTATGAATCACTTATATTTTTTTGAATTTCAAGCAACAGTACAAATTTACTGTTTAAATTATTATTACCTATGTTAGCTTAAAAAGGACTCGAAAAAAAATTTATAATGTAACAAAAAGCAGTCACATAAATTGCCATTTTAGATAATATATTTATTATGAGCACATTAATTATATTTTTAGTATTAATCCAATGGCAAATTTCGAACGATATTATTATATTTAAAATTTTGTAAATACAAAAATCTGTTAAGAGTATTTCTTATTTCCAGTAATCGCGTAAAAATACACGAAATTTTATTATAATTTTGTAAATATTGTTACTTTAAACTATAAAACATTTTACATAAATATAATTTAAAAAAATCTGAACGGACATTCCTCTTAACTGATTCATTCAGAATATTTTTGAAAATATGCATTATTCAGATTGTGGCCCATCGTAATAGCGCTAATTAGAGTGAAACATTACTGATGTTAGATTACTCAATGCGCTCCCCACGCTAGTTTACCAATGATCAAGCCTAAATATCTTAAACAATTGTTTTTTTAAATTTTTTCATCATCCTGAGAGCATATATCTCAAAAATTGAAAAAATTAAAATAGAAATTGGAGTAAAACTATTTTTTTGGAACATAAGAATTAAATATAAATTTTACTGTACCAGAAACTCTTAAAATAGCATTTTTATGTTCAATCAAACCGCAAAAATATTAATTAGATTATTCATAAAAATGAAAAACCCTTTTGCACATAACTAAATGGAAATAAATTATTATTTAATCAATCCAAATAACTTTTTCTTCCATTAAATCTTTTAATATTTAATTTCTTGTATCTTGAATGCGAAACAGAGGATCATAAAAATCCATGAAACAAAGTTTACTTAAAATTTTCAAGACATTACAGTCAATTCCATTCATTTTAATTTTAAAAAATCAAAAAATAGTTTCATACGGAAATTTTATTGAAATTAAGAATAATATTAAAACTTAAAATAAAATTTACTCCGGCTTAATTCATGAAATTATATGAAACTCAATTTCCAAATATTTAATTCTACTAAGTTAATATGATTTTTAAAATTAAGCTAATTAATTATTGGGAAAAAAACCATTCTAAATTTTTATATTATCAAGCGATTTTGATCGAACTAAGGAGACAAAAAATTTAAGCAAAATATATAAGTAAGCTGATTATTGGTTGTTTTATCAAAAGCTGTGAAAACTGGATCGTTTAAAATCTTTTCAAAAATATAACATTGACTATAATCTAATATTGATATATTTTGCTAATTCATTATATATGACTTATCTATTCCAATTAAAAAATTAAAATAATTATATTCTACTACCATAAAAAGAGAAAATATAAAATTTTTTTGATTTTTTAATGTTTTTATAAAATAAAATATTTTATTTGAAACACTGGGGAAAAAAGGTTAAACAATCAGATATTTTTCTTCATTCTCTTGAATGATGGAAATTCTTAAGTTACTACAGGTGTTTTAGGTTAGGAATCTTTTCTTGATTTCCATGTAAATGCAAATTCTTTAAAATTAATGTAAAGTATTTTAACTATGGTACAGGAATTTAAAAAAATAAATTTATAAAAATCATAACTTTAAGGCAGATATACTAAAATAACGATCTAATTGTAAATAATGATAATAAGAGCAAATATTTATACTGAATTTTATCACAATAAAGTTTAATTTTATAAATACCAATTTTAAATATAACCTCGGAAGTTCAAAAACATTCCTTAATTATATTTATTCAAGTATTTATTAGCTGTATGCTTAATTTAAAAAGTCCAAAAAAAATTTATATTCATGAAAAAAACTTTTTGGGTGCATCGTTTTGCACATTATTTCCCTTTGCTCATTTGTGGTTATGATAAAAAATTTTACTCAAAATTTTTTAAATTATGATACATAAAATATAAATTTAAATGAAGCAGTTAACCCACATGGCTTAAATAATAAATAATAATTTTATATGTGAGACTTACGGAAAAGCAATCAAGAAGCCACTTTTTTTAATTTATATGATATTTAATATTTCTTTATTGATGGAAAAGCATATCTCCAAAAAAAGGGAATTTTAAGTTAACAAAAAATTTTTTTAAGTAACCGAATCAAAAATACATCATTTTTATTCTGTATATCTCTTTATTGACTGAAAATTAATCCTCAAATCCCATTCTGAAATCGAAATTATTAAAGTAAACAGCGGTTAATATTTACTTTTTCTTAATTTCTAATTTTTTACGAATTTTCTTAGATTTTTTTCCAGAAAGTTAATATTTTTAAAAAGTTTTAATATTATTTTAAACCAAATTTTCTAAAAAATAGCATCAAAATTTTGTTTTTAAACCTAAATTTAAGATCTAAAAATAATATACCAGCAATGACCTTCAATGTCCCATAAAACTTTACTGAAAACAAAAAATATTTTATACATAATCATAATATTACATATAGATATTTTAAAATATGATATTTATTGTTTTTCCTTTTCTCAAAACTAATTGCAATAATTATTGAACTTTCTTATATTATGAAATATTATAAGAATATCTCCTTTAGATTGTTTTGCATTATTTTCAGAATACATTTATTAGCACTGTTTCCATTTGATAGTTTAAAATATTTTCTCTTTAGAATGAAATTCTATATATTTTTTAGTAAGAAAAACTCTAGCAAGTTCACCTCTCTTATGTTTAATAATATTTTTCGCTGATCGTAAAATTTGTGCTAACCACAAAAATTACAAAAGAAACAAAGCAAATTTGTCATGTTATTTCTTTTGAAAAGTAGGGAAGTATTCGTTAATATATGACTCCCAAAATTTTTCAGTAATAATTTTGTTTCTAGTTATTGTAATTCAGAAAAAAGGTTTAAATCCTCTCGATACATGCAGATGAAATCTAGCTCTATTGTTAGCAGAAATATAATCATAAGTTGAGAAGTCTTTATATAGGCTGGATTTACTCTAAACGAAATATAGCATGTTTTCCATGAATAAAAAAATTCAACATTTTTAAGAAATCACGGGAGATTAATACTGTGGTAATATTTTTCTAATCTCTGTCAGAATATTAAAGATTTTACAAATTCCTTTAATAGGTAATTTTATCATAGTCCATCCGAGATCATGGATGTGTACTATTTTTCAATGAATGACCTCAACTACTGGTTATCATAACTTTCTTGTATTTTTATTATTGCTATATTCGGATTTAATTTAACCACTAAATAATTTTACTTACTCAAATACGATTATTAATATGTAAATTTGTTTGCTTTCATGAAGATCAATTGGTTATCAGTTGCGTTTTCGGAGCATTCTTACATATTCCTCGTTAGTATATATGTTAGTATTACATGATTTATAACAAATAAGAATAAACAAACTATTCTACACCTTTCTAAAATTTCATAACATTTCAATGAATAAATAATGTGATTTTGTCATATATATATTGAATATTGGAAAAGGATTAATGAATATAAATAAATTCAAAACACTTTCAGCCATTCTTGAAAACTTTTTTTTCCTGTTATACCGTATTTTATGTACGTGAGATAATATATTTTATATCCTTGATGAAGGAACGACTAAACTTAATATTTTTAAATGATAAACATGCAGTATTCACTTTATTTCATAGTTGTAACACGATATTTTTTTCTTGCATGGATAGATTTTCAATGAATTTTTGGTAAATTGACTGATTTAAACGTTCATAAAAAAGCATCCACAAAATTACTTTTAACTTTACTTGATGCAGCAATTAAAACCAAGGTAGTATCTATGCATTATTATTTTTCCATTATAAAATTGATTGAATTTATGTATCGTTAGAATTATGTAGATTTTATAATTTGGATATTAAATAATGGGGATTCGCAATTTAATAAAATGAAAAGAGCTGTAACTACAAATATATGACTGTCATTTAAAACCTCTGGATCGGGTATAGAATTTACGTTTCTACTTATCATTACAAATCATATAGCCTGCTGCTTGTCCCAAGCAACTAAACCCTCTTACTCCGCAACATTTGGCACTTTTCACGGACAATTCCATGTTTGAAATCTTACAATCCTTAAGATGTCCACAAAATTAACATTTAAAATGAAAGGGAAACAAAATAATTAATAATATACTATCACATCTCAAGAGAATTGATTAGTTCTTTTAGCATAGTTTCCGACCCAATTCTCCCAGCTAAAGTGCTAATTTGTGTTAGAAATTAGCCTCATACTTAAAAAAATAGAGGAAATAATTTTAAGTTAAGATTTTATACCTGAAAAATATATTCTCTTAATAATGATTTAAAATATCAGCAATATATCCCTTTTTAAATAAATATATTGAAAAAATAATATAAATACAAACTTTGGAGTACTATAAAAATATTGACGCAGTGTAGGGGCAAAGAAATATCTTAGAGTTTGCATTCTGACGTAACAAGAGGAATCCAAAAGTTACAAATACATTATTTAGCAATATATACCACAAAATTCCCAATCCAGATCAGAGGATATAGCCTTATAAATTTTCAGATGCTATTTGTCGCCTAACGTCATCTGCGTTATCAGTTCTATATGTACTCCAATTTTCTAGTAAAGTAAAAACTTATTCTATTTCTATTTCCATCGTATTTTCCTGCATTAACCAACTTAAAAAACAGTTATTTTCATATTTTTTATTGATTAATCAAGCTTTTTATCATACCCCGGTTAAAGAATGAACTGGAGAAAAGTCTCGAAACCGTAGAAATGAGATCGTTTCAATCAGGATAACCGCTTACCTCATAATTTCAATGCACTTTTTTCATATTTAGTGAATTTATCATACTTTTATTTCTTTATATATTACGTAAACCTTACTTAGTGTAGGTTGAGTCTACCTTTGAGGTTTTAAAGGTTTGCCATGGATTTTTCTGCCAACGTTAGTAAAAGACAGTAGCAAATATTTCGGACCTTTATAACTTTTTTCCATACAGATCTATTAAAAATATTCAAAATGTTACTATATCAAAATATTATGCTCAATTAAAGAATGATTCCAAATTTAAATCTGCAAGAATCTTGAATTGACTAGAAAGAGAAACAGATATTTCTAATTATATTTTTATTTTATAAAAATTTTCAAATATTAAGAATTTAAATTAAACCTGGGCCCTCAAACAAGGATTTAAATTTTGAAATATATTAATAAAAATGTATGAAAAGAACTTCTTTCATTGTTTCTTGACTCTCAAAAAGATAAAGATAATTCATAACAAGGGCATTTTCAGCCAATCAACTATTTTTTGTTATTCAGAAATACTTTTTAGAGGGCATTTATCTTGATACCACAAAAAAGTTAAACGAAGGGATTAATTTTTCGGAAAAAATTTTGATAGGTTAATAATTTACCGAAAAAAGTCTTAAATATTAAGTCCAGGAATAACATGTTAAAGCTTAAGATATTTTTGAAAAACATTAAAATAAGTTTCTACAATTTGGGAGAAATATTAGGTTTTCAACTCAAATACGCTGCAAACAGTTTTATCAAGAGGAGCTGTGTCACTACATGCAATCTATGATGTTATATATTTCACAAACATATTAGGATATTCAGATGATCAGATAATAATTGATTATAATGGGGCAACTGAATTTTATATCAGCACAAAAGTTCCTATTTAAGTAATTATTTAAATTATTAGTGTGAGTTTCAAAGATTATTTTGTAAATATTTAGAAAGGGGGACTTCATTTAATAGCATAAATTAATATATTCTGAAACCTTATTTAACTACAAGAAGCTAACCATTTAAAAATTAAAATAGATTAAGTCATTAATAACGTCTGTAAACATTATATGAGTATATAAATTTATAAAATATCACTTATAAAACTTATGATCGTTTATTTGTAACCTATTGTGCAGGTAAAAACTGAAAAAAATATAATTAAATGCAAAAATCAGGTAGTTACAAGTGCAAATGAGGCATTTTAAATCCCTCATTTATGCAAACTCCAAATTTCACACTTTTACAAAAGAGTTTCTAAATTTTTGGCCATTAAAACAATCAAAAAAGATAATTAGAAACAAATTATTGCATTTTTTAATTCACGACTTATGATAAATTATGGAAAATATACGTAGATAATATGTTCACGCCTGAACGGGTACAACAATTGTGTATAGACAGAAAATGTTATTGATTTCTATTTTAAGTTTTAAAATAACTCTACTAAACGGACATAATATCTTCATCATTTTCAGAAATTATATTCTGATCCATCATTATAGGTACCAAAGAATATATTGATGTGTGATTACATTATTCTTTAAGACATTTAAAAAATTTTTTAATCATTTTTTAAAATTATCATTTAAGTATAAAATCTTTATGAATATATTTAGGAAAAAAATAACTATTTTAAGGTATGTATATTCAAATATTAAATCAAACAATCTTTCAAAACAATTCTTCTCCATTATTATGGTTAAATTTCAATTTCAAAAGGTGAAAAATATCTTCCAAATAATACTTTCGATATATTCAAGCAAAAATTTATTTTCAGAAAATGTATTTTTATTAAAATACATCAAACATAAAAATATTTTCCAGCGTTAATATACAAAAGACCTTTCAAGAATTAACCAACCTTTTTATTAACTATGATATCGACTTTAGTATAAACAGATCAAGAAGTTATTTTTCATGAGTCAAATTTAATA
>LDMZ01036889.1:0-12245 GCA_001455285.1 Sphaeromyxa zaharoni | reverse complement strand
ATTCAGCCGATCTGACTTGTCGAAATATATATATATATTTTTAAGAAGATAGGAATTTTTTTTTATTTTGAAACAAAAACTTTCAGCCAATAATGTGATGAAAGCAATGAACAGTTCAAAGTATCTATTACAAACAGAATTATACTTGATTTCTGAGAAATTTAGTTTAAACAGATTTTTTGTCAGCATGACTCTATTATTCAACTATTCTAACTTTTTATATTGTTGATACGGCTCGAGAAATAAATAATATATTAATAATTGGAAATTATATATAGAAACATTAACCAATATAATTCGAAATATTAAAGACCTCAATTTAACATTGATAAATTTTATTATTTGTTTTTCATTTTTTAAAAGATTAAATTATTTACAAAATTACTGAATACTTTAATACTTACCATATTTAAACATGCAGAAAATTTTGTTAAAGTTTTGTATTCATTTTTTTAAACTCAGTTTGCATATTTTTATTAGATGTTTATTCACCTTCAATGAATCGAAAGTAAGTTTTAATTAATTAATTAATGTGCTAATTATCAAAAGATTGTATTCTCATTTTCATCATCCTAATGAATAATTTGAAAAAATTATACATGAATAATATTTAGAACATCTAAATCTAAAATTTATTGTTTAGAAATATTTAAATTTTGCAGTAAAAGTTTGAAAAAACAACAACAAAAATTCCTTTTGAAAAAATGAGCTGTTGTTTTCACTGTTCTGATAAATACATATCTCCATGACTACTTGTAGAGGTATTAAGAAGATTATAAACATTAACAAAACAGGCTAAATGTTTCTCAGATATGTGTTTTGAGGCTTATTTAACAAATATTGAATCTACAAAAATAAATAAAATTTTACTCTACAATTCCATGGTTTTAATTAATTTGATTTTAGTATAATATTTTATACTATGTTAATCCTTTTCTTTAATCCAGGATAAGGGAAAAGTAAAGTTAAGGTAAACCGACAATGTCTAGACTAAAATATTTTGTTTTAAGAACAGTTTTTAATAAATATCTTGCATTGAAAATTAAAGATGATTTTTATTTAAAATAAAAGGATAACAGAATTCAAATAAAATTAAAAATTGGTAAAATCGTTAAAAGAGTGAATTTATTGATTTTTATTTCAAACAGAAATTATTTAAAATTTTAGTAAATTAATAAATTAATCATCAAAAAAGTTTTAGGAGTTAAATATATATAATTCCTTACTTCTCCAGTTTGAAATGTAAAATATATGTTATAAAATGGTCAATAAGCTTAGAAAAATGACATATAAACTTGATGGTGATACGACTAGGAATATTGAAAAAGCAAAAAACTATATCTCATCATGTTTCTTTAAATGTGGCTAAAGTAAATTAATTAATAAAAGCCGGTATATTATTTTAGGCCTTTAAAAGTGGATGTATTGTTTTATAAAAAATATTTCTGATTTTTTTATACCTGCTTTTTAGTTTGTATATTACAACAAAAAATTTTATATTATTTGCTGATAAAAAATGATAAGTTAATTAAAGACATCAAAAAGTGTTGTAATTATTAAAATATTACGACTTAGAAGACTTTTTCCGATCGTATTGATAATTTGTATTCGATTTGAGTGTTTGGAGTTCTCCACTATACTTACCCAACAAATATTTATTTCTTGCTATTTAATCTAGTGCCAGAAGTCTAGCGTTACTTTTTCAAAAGTTTTAAACTAACCATCGCACTTAAAGTGAATTTAAGTATTTTGAAAGAATTAATTAAAAGTAATTACTAACTTAGAAAATTGTGCATTAGGTATTTTAAAGAAAATGATTCTTAAATGAAGACCGTTTTAAGTTTATCTTAAAAATTATTTAAAATTGACATTAAACATGTAGATATGTTATATATGGATACGAATAGGAAAAGCGGAGCTTTGATTAATAAAATGTTTTAAGATTGTCAATTTAAAAATGTAGATTTTACTCTATTCGGTCCTAATTTTTTGAAAAAATAGCCAACTTTTATTAAAAATTTTTAAGAAAAGGCATAATTGAGTTAAAATATTATGCTAAATAATTAAGTATCCATGGTATAAAATACTATTTTTGAAAATATCGTTTAAAATGTAAAGAAAGATATTTTATTTCACCTTTAACCAACTGCTCACAATAATCTTTGTCACTTCCTTTCAATCCAGGCTTTAGGACGTATCCGAACATAAATGTTGTTCCATAATTAAGTTGATCTTCCCTTCTCAAAACACACTTACCATACCAGTATTCTCGAAGATCTTTTAGTTTTTGCACATCTTTCTTATCAATTTTTTGAACAAGATTCAAGAATTTTTTTAAAAAATATTCATAAAGTTTGTTATCAGCAGAGTTGATTTTTCTAATATCTCCGGCATATTTAGAAAATATTTTTTTGTGTCGAGTGAGATTATTAATATTTTCATTTATTCTAAATGAAATTACGTCCTCAAAAGTTAAATTGAATCTTTCTTTTATTAATATCATCGATTCATCAAAATATTCTGAAATCAAAACAATATCAAAGATTTTGTCAATTTCTTGAATCGCAGAATTAATATGAATATCATCCTTAAGTACAGTCTTGCTGTAACCAAGATCGAAAAATGTAGGATTACTTGCTAGACTTGACAGAGGGCTTCCAAAATTTTTAGTGCAAACAGGGTTTTTCAGACATTTTATTAAATATTTTGGATTGAAAAAATCCCAGCGAGAATGAAACCCCTTGAAAAATAAATAACCTGAGATCCATTGTGAAACGGGGTCACGAATAATAGTGATATAAGTTGAATTTTCTTTCGGAAAATATTTTAGAGCTCGATTCTTGTTAAACCTGGAATGCAGGCAATAAATGTCCAAATATCCTTTGCTTGTTTTAATGTAATCCCAGTTTAGTAACTTGCTCCAGAAGTTTGAAGTATGACGTCTCCTTGGAACTCCGAAAACGAGGTTGTAATTTTCTGCTAACCTTGCCAGAACATTATAAATTGTTGAACCACCCGTTTTATGTGTTTTTGCAAAATAAATTTTTGATGCTAGCTTGGTTGAATTTATCATTGGAAGGGAATTCGCTGAACGCAGTATGTAATCCTTTTCTAAAATATATTCCTAAAAAAAAATGAAATAATTCAGTAATATAACTCTTCCCGATCTGGCTATGATACCCATACTGATGATAAAAATAATTAGTAAGCATTGAAAAAATAGCAATAATGTATGAATTTTCAACTGAAACTTTATTTGATTGGGGTTATCTTCAAGTGGTTCATATGGTTGCATTTCTTTACAAATCTTAACTTATTAAATCAGTGTGATCGTGATGAAAATAAATAAGATAATAAAATAAAATCCAAATATTATTATATTAATCCATATCAATATCATTACAGTAGGGATAACCTATAAAGATTTATAAATTTTAACATGACTGCATTGTATAGCATCCTTTGAATCGACATAGTATACCAAAATTAAATATAAAATACAGTCAGGATAAAAATCTTGAAATCATTATTAAAAGTTTTCATAAATATAAATAAAATTTTCACTTTCAATCTCATGTTAATAATTGTTAATACATATATATAAGTGTACTGGAAAGATGTTTTAATATTTATTTCAACGATATTGTACAAGTATCAGATTAGTGCTCTATTATTAAACAGTTTTTTTGGTCCCATTAATAGGATAAGGATAAATATCGATATTTAAACAAATTCGTGTTTATTATTTATGTTCAAAGTATGTTTTAATAGTCCTATAATTTAATCAATTACGAAATGCTTACACAAAAAATCACGAAAGAAATTTCACTATATATTTCAAGATTGATATTTTAGATCCGATATTTTACTTTAAAGTATATTTAAATAAATATATTTGTTGAAATTAACAAACCAGATTATAATGACATTAAAGAAAAAAATTATTTTGTTTGACTAATTCAGCAAATTGAAAAAAATATTTAACACCTTTAGGAATTTTTAATATTATTTAGATAAAATAATAACTTGATATATTTCTACAAAGTTTTTATCCCGAATATTCATTCCTTAAAAAAATTAAAATTTTTCAAAATTCATTGAATAGCCAGATTTATGATTATAAATTTTAAGAATCTTCTATGAAAGTTATAGATATTTGTTTTTATATAATCATTACATTAATATTATATTTCAAATTTTTCAAAGAAAAATTAGTGCTGTATTTTTTAGTTTATTTAGGTTATTTAAACTTTATATATTCAACAAAATTATTTCGGGATTCTTGATTTCAGTAGTCAGCAGGATAATACAGCCATTAAAACTGAAAAAATGCAGTTTTTTATTAATGACGACACGTAAAAGTTTGTATTTTTGATTTTATTAATAAATACTCAAGAAATTTATTATTATTTATTCATTTTATTTAATCCTAAGTTAGCTTTCTCTGATAATTAGTTCAACTGATTACTCTACATATGCATAAACAACCTAAATCGTATCATACATTTCTGTTTTATTCTAACTGATTCATAAAGGTTTTTATAATAAAACGGTTATAATTTAAAATAAAAAAGACCAGAAGTAAATATCACTTTAGTTCTTCAAAAACAAACTCTTTAATATTAATCACAAAAAGTATTTAATTTGAACAGACTTATTAATGTAAAGTTTTCAAATAATTTTTAAAAATGAAAGATCAATACAATTATAGATTATTAAGTTACAGTATAACCTTAATTACTGTATCATACACTAAATATAAAGAATGAAACCACGAAGTATTTTTGATAAAAGAGTAATTTTTCTATAAACTTTCTTAGCCTAAGCATTCAAAATAATTTCTCAATGCTATTATATTTTATGCAGCAGAAGAATTGGCAATGTGAAGTATATATATATATATATATATATATATATATAATTTCCACTTCGTTCAATTTTTAACATTGTGTGAGATTGTTACCTACTTTAAAATAATACATCATTTATGTTTTGCTTTAATTTGTCGTAATTGAATATTTCTTATGTTAATTCTGGAAAAAATATTTGGCTTAGTAATAACTGTGTCATTGATTTTATCAATATTTGTAAATTGAAAATTTTTCTTTAAGATTCTAGAAGTGAGTCATGTTAATATATAAATGAACAATAAAAAAAACATTCCTTTGAATAATTTTTTTTCTTTAGAACTATTAAATAAATAAAATAGGCTTACATATTGTTAATAGAATGAAATAAATTTCTTAATTATATCTTTTATGTTTTCCAATTGAATTGTAATAATCTAACCAATTTATATTGGTCTAAACATTGTGTTACTTTAACCCAACAATATATTGTTAACTTCATCAACAAACATTTTGCATTCTTTGTAATTCATTGTATTTATGCGTAACACCGTTAATCTTTAATTATCCAATGTAGCTTTTTAAGGAATCTTGGAGAGTTAACACATGTCAAAATATTTTACACTTTAAGCGATTAACCCTTCTGTATCATTTTATGAATCACTTATATTTTTTTGAATTTCAAGCAACAGTACAAATTTACTGTTTAAATTATTATTACCTATGTTAGCTTAAAAAGGACTCGAAAAAAAATTTATAATGTAACAAAAAGCAGTCACATAAATTGCCATTTTAGATAATATATTTATTATGAGCACATTAATTATATTTTTAGTATTAATCCAATGGCAAATTTCGAACGATATTATTATATTTAAAATTTTGTAAATACAAAAATCTGTTAAGAGTATTTCTTATTTCCAGTAATCGCGTAAAAATACACGAAATTTTATTATAATTTTGTAAATATTGTTACTTTAAACTATAAAACATTTTACATAAATATAATTTAAAAAAATCTGAACGGACATTCCTCTTAACTGATTCATTCAGAATATTTTTGAAAATATGCATTATTCAGATTGTGGCCCATCGTAATAGCGCTAATTAGAGTGAAACATTACTGATGTTAGATTACTCAATGCGCTCCCCACGCTAGTTTACCAATGATCAAGCCTAAATATCTTAAACAATTGTTTTTTTAAATTTTTTCATCATCCTGAGAGCATATATCTCAAAAATTGAAAAAATTAAAATAGAAATTGGAGTAAAACTATTTTTTTGGAACATAAGAATTAAATATAAATTTTACTGTACCAGAAACTCTTAAAATAGCATTTTTATGTTCAATCAAACCGCAAAAATATTAATTAGATTATTCATAAAAATGAAAAACCCTTTTGCACATAACTAAATGGAAATAAATTATTATTTAATCAATCCAAATAACTTTTTCTTCCATTAAATCTTTTAATATTTAATTTCTTGTATCTTGAATGCGAAACAGAGGATCATAAAAATCCATGAAACAAAGTTTACTTAAAATTTTCAAGACATTACAGTCAATTCCATTCATTTTAATTTTAAAAAATCAAAAAATAGTTTCATACGGAAATTTTATTGAAATTAAGAATAATATTAAAACTTAAAATAAAATTTACTCCGGCTTAATTCATGAAATTATATGAAACTCAATTTCCAAATATTTAATTCTACTAAGTTAATATGATTTTTAAAATTAAGCTAATTAATTATTGGGAAAAAAACCATTCTAAATTTTTATATTATCAAGCGATTTTGATCGAACTAAGGAGACAAAAAATTTAAGCAAAATATATAAGTAAGCTGATTATTGGTTGTTTTATCAAAAGCTGTGAAAACTGGATCGTTTAAAATCTTTTCAAAAATATAACATTGACTATAATCTAATATTGATATATTTTGCTAATTCATTATATATGACTTATCTATTCCAATTAAAAAATTAAAATAATTATATTCTACTACCATAAAAAGAGAAAATATAAAATTTTTTTGATTTTTTAATGTTTTTATAAAATAAAATATTTTATTTGAAACACTGGGGAAAAAAGGTTAAACAATCAGATATTTTTCTTCATTCTCTTGAATGATGGAAATTCTTAAGTTACTACAGGTGTTTTAGGTTAGGAATCTTTTCTTGATTTCCATGTAAATGCAAATTCTTTAAAATTAATGTAAAGTATTTTAACTATGGTACAGGAATTTAAAAAAATAAATTTATAAAAATCATAACTTTAAGGCAGATATACTAAAATAACGATCTAATTGTAAATAATGATAATAAGAGCAAATATTTATACTGAATTTTATCACAATAAAGTTTAATTTTATAAATACCAATTTTAAATATAACCTCGGAAGTTCAAAAACATTCCTTAATTATATTTATTCAAGTATTTATTAGCTGTATGCTTAATTTAAAAAGTCCAAAAAAAATTTATATTCATGAAAAAAACTTTTTGGGTGCATCGTTTTGCACATTATTTCCCTTTGCTCATTTGTGGTTATGATAAAAAATTTTACTCAAAATTTTTTAAATTATGATACATAAAATATAAATTTAAATGAAGCAGTTAACCCACATGGCTTAAATAATAAATAATAATTTTATATGTGAGACTTACGGAAAAGCAATCAAGAAGCCACTTTTTTTAATTTATATGATATTTAATATTTCTTTATTGATGGAAAAGCATATCTCCAAAAAAAGGGAATTTTAAGTTAACAAAAAATTTTTTTAAGTAACCGAATCAAAAATACATCATTTTTATTCTGTATATCTCTTTATTGACTGAAAATTAATCCTCAAATCCCATTCTGAAATCGAAATTATTAAAGTAAACAGCGGTTAATATTTACTTTTTCTTAATTTCTAATTTTTTACGAATTTTCTTAGATTTTTTTCCAGAAAGTTAATATTTTTAAAAAGTTTTAATATTATTTTAAACCAAATTTTCTAAAAAATAGCATCAAAATTTTGTTTTTAAACCTAAATTTAAGATCTAAAAATAATATACCAGCAATGACCTTCAATGTCCCATAAAACTTTACTGAAAACAAAAAATATTTTATACATAATCATAATATTACATATAGATATTTTAAAATATGATATTTATTGTTTTTCCTTTTCTCAAAACTAATTGCAATAATTATTGAACTTTCTTATATTATGAAATATTATAAGAATATCTCCTTTAGATTGTTTTGCATTATTTTCAGAATACATTTATTAGCACTGTTTCCATTTGATAGTTTAAAATATTTTCTCTTTAGAATGAAATTCTATATATTTTTTAGTAAGAAAAACTCTAGCAAGTTCACCTCTCTTATGTTTAATAATATTTTTCGCTGATCGTAAAATTTGTGCTAACCACAAAAATTACAAAAGAAACAAAGCAAATTTGTCATGTTATTTCTTTTGAAAAGTAGGGAAGTATTCGTTAATATATGACTCCCAAAATTTTTCAGTAATAATTTTGTTTCTAGTTATTGTAATTCAGAAAAAAGGTTTAAATCCTCTCGATACATGCAGATGAAATCTAGCTCTATTGTTAGCAGAAATATAATCATAAGTTGAGAAGTCTTTATATAGGCTGGATTTACTCTAAACGAAATATAGCATGTTTTCCATGAATAAAAAAATTCAACATTTTTAAGAAATCACGGGAGATTAATACTGTGGTAATATTTTTCTAATCTCTGTCAGAATATTAAAGATTTTACAAATTCCTTTAATAGGTAATTTTATCATAGTCCATCCGAGATCATGGATGTGTACTATTTTTCAATGAATGACCTCAACTACTGGTTATCATAACTTTCTTGTATTTTTATTATTGCTATATTCGGATTTAATTTAACCACTAAATAATTTTACTTACTCAAATACGATTATTAATATGTAAATTTGTTTGCTTTCATGAAGATCAATTGGTTATCAGTTGCGTTTTCGGAGCATTCTTACATATTCCTCGTTAGTATATATGTTAGTATTACATGATTTATAACAAATAAGAATAAACAAACTATTCTACACCTTTCTAAAATTTCATAACATTTCAATGAATAAATAATGTGATTTTGTCATATATATATTGAATATTGGAAAAGGATTAATGAATATAAATAAATTCAAAACACTTTCAGCCATTCTTGAAAACTTTTTTTTCCTGTTATACCGTATTTTATGTACGTGAGATAATATATTTTATATCCTTGATGAAGGAACGACTAAACTTAATATTTTTAAATGATAAACATGCAGTATTCACTTTATTTCATAGTTGTAACACGATATTTTTTTCTTGCATGGATAGATTTTCAATGAATTTTTGGTAAATTGACTGATTTAAACGTTCATAAAAAAGCATCCACAAAATTACTTTTAACTTTACTTGATGCAGCAATTAAAACCAAGGTAGTATCTATGCATTATTATTTTTCCATTATAAAATTGATTGAATTTATGTATCGTTAGAATTATGTAGATTTTATAATTTGGATATTAAATAATGGGGATTCGCAATTTAATAAAATGAAAAGAGCTGTAACTACAAATATATGACTGTCATTTAAAACCTCTGGATCGGGTATAGAATTTACGTTTCTACTTATCATTACAAATCATATAGCCTGCTGCTTGTCCCAAGCAACTAAACCCTCTTACTCCGCAACATTTGGCACTTTTCACGGACAATTCCATGTTTGAAATCTTACAATCCTTAAGATGTCCACAAAATTAACATTTAAAATGAAAGGGAAACAAAATAATTAATAATATACTATCACATCTCAAGAGAATTGATTAGTTCTTTTAGCATAGTTTCCGACCCAATTCTCCCAGCTAAAGTGCTAATTTGTGTTAGAAATTAGCCTCATACTTAAAAAAATAGAGGAAATAATTTTAAGTTAAGATTTTATACCTGAAAAATATATTCTCTTAATAATGATTTAAAATATCAGCAATATATCCCTTTTTAAATAAATATATTGAAAAAATAATATAAATACAAACTTTGGAGTACTATAAAAATATTGACGCAGTGTAGGGGCAAAGAAATATCTTAGAGTTTGCATTCTGACGTAACAAGAGGAATCCAAAAGTTACAAATACATTATTTAGCAATATATACCACAAAATTCCCAATCCAGATCAGAGGATATAGCCTTATAAATTTTCAGATGCTATTTGTCGCCTAACGTCATCTGCGTTATCAGTTCTATATGTACTCCAATTTTCTAGTAAAGTAAAAACTTATTCTATTTCTATTTCCATCGTATTTTCCTGCATTAACCAACTTAAAAAACAGTTATTTTCATATTTTTTATTGATTAATCAAGCTTTTTATCATACCCCGGTTAAAGAATGAACTGGAGAAAAGTCTCGAAACCGTAGAAATGAGATCGTTTCAATCAGGATAACCGCTTACCTCATAATTTCAATGCACTTTTTTCATATTTAGTGAATTTATCATACTTTTATTTCTTTATATATTACGTAAACCTTACTTAGTGTAGGTTGAGTCTACCTTTGAGGTTTTAAAGGTTTGCCATGGATTTTTCTGCCAACGTTAGTAAAAGACAGTAGCAAATATTTCGGACCTTTATAACTTTTTTCCATACAGATCTATTAAAAATATTCAAAATGTTACTATATCAAAATATTATGCTCAATTAAAGAATGATTCCAAATTTAAATCTGCAAGAATCTTGAATTGACTAGAAAGAGAAACAGATATTTCTAATTATATTTTTATTTTATAAAAATTTTCAAATATTAAGAATTTAAATTAAACCTGGGCCCTCAAACAAGGATTTAAATTTTGAAATATATTAATAAAAATGTATGAAAAGAACTTCTTTCATTGTTTCTTGACTCTCAAAAAGATAAAGATAATTCATAACAAGGGCATTTTCAGCCAATCAACTATTTTTTGTTATTCAGAAATACTTTTTAGAGGGCATTTATCTTGATACCACAAAAAAGTTAAACGAAGGGATTAATTTTTCGGAAAAAATTTTGATAGGTTAATAATTTACCGAAAAAAGTCTTAAATATTAAGTCCAGGAATAACATGTTAAAGCTTAAGATATTTTTGAAAAACATTAAAATAAGTTTCTACAATTTGGGAGAAATATTAGGTTTTCAACTCAAATACGCTGCAAACAGTTTTATCAAGAGGAGCTGTGTCACTACATGCAATCTATGATGTTATATATTTCACAAACATATTAGGATATTCAGATGATCAGATAATAATTGATTATAATGGGGCAACTGAATTTTATATCAGCACAAAAGTTCCTATTTAAGTAATTATTTAAATTATTAGTGTGAGTTTCAAAGATTATTTTGTAAATATTTAGAAAGGGGGACTTCATTTAATAGCATAAATTAATATATTCTGAAACCTTATTTAACTACAAGAAGCTAACCATTTAAAAATTAAAATAGATTAAGTCATTAATAACGTCTGTAAACATTATATGAGTATATAAATTTATAAAATATCACTTATAAAACTTATGATCGTTTATTTGTAACCTATTGTGCAGGTAAAAACTGAAAAAAATATAATTAAATGCAAAAATCAGGTAGTTACAAGTGCAAATGAGGCATTTTAAATCCCTCATTTATGCAAACTCCAAATTTCACACTTTTACAAAAGAGTTTCTAAATTTTTGGCCATTAAAACAATCAAAAAAGATAATTAGAAACAAATTATTGCATTTTTTAATTCACGACTTATGATAAATTATGGAAAATATACGTAGATAATATGTTCACGCCTGAACGGGTACAACAATTGTGTATAGACAGAAAATGTTATTGATTTCTATTTTAAGTTTTAAAATAACTCTACTAAACGGACATAATATCTTCATCATTTTCAGAAATTATATTCTGATCCATCATTATAGGTACCAAAGAATATATTGATGTGTGATTACATTATTCTTTAAGACATTTAAAAAATTTTTTAATCATTTTTTAAAATTATCATTTAAGTATAAAATCTTTATGAATATATTTAGGAAAAAAATAACTATTTTAAGGTATGTATATTCAAATATTAAATCAAACAATCTTTCAAAACAATTCTTCTCCATTATTATGGTTAAATTTCAATTTCAAAAGGTGAAAAATATCTTCCAAATAATACTTTCGATATATTCAAGCAAAAATTTATTTTCAGAAAATGTATTTTTATTAAAATACATCAAACATAAAAATATTTTCCAGCGTTAATATACAAAAGACCTTTCAAGAATTAACCAACCTTTTTATTAACTATGATATCGACTTTAGTATAAACAGATCAAGAAGTTATTTTTCATGAGTCAAATTTAATA
>LDMZ01036888.1:0-12656 GCA_001455285.1 Sphaeromyxa zaharoni | reverse complement strand
TATCAGAATCCACATTTATATTGTAGCTCTTTAGTGTTTATTCTTCCCGGAATAAAAAGAAGATTTAAATAAACTCAAACAAAAAATAGTTTTCATTCATTCTAGATTATTTTTTAGTTAACAGAATAGTTAGCAAATAAAAGGGTTAAGAAAATTTCAATATGTTTGCAATTAATGATAAAATGCTTAAACATGATAATTCAAGAAATAAGATTTTAGTATAGAATCAAAGGCCACTCTCCTATTTGATTTTCATAAGACGTTTAAAAATATTTTTATGATAAAATGTGTTCTGGCATAACAGATCGACAATTCTGAGACTGGAATATGTTAGAAAAAGAAGATAAAAACCTGGCGGTATGTCAGTACTATTTTTCTGGGTTTCTAGGAAAACTTCATCTCTTACAGCTTAGTAAATTCAAGGTGATATATAATTCCAGAAAATATACTGATATATAGATTTTAAGTGGCGCAACCAAAATGATAATATCTTGTAGTCATAGTTTTGGTAAATCTAGCATCATAGTGTAGATTTCAATTTATTAAAAAATGAGTTCTGCTTTATATATTAAATTAACAAAATTAAATTTTTGATCTTTGAATTTTTAATCTATTGTTATAGGTATGTATTTTCAATTTATTTTAATATATTTATTATTAAATTTGACTCATGAAAAATAACTTCTTGATCTGTTTATACTAAAGTCGATATCATAGTTAATAAAAAGGTTGGTTAATTCTTGAAAGGTCTTTTGTATATTAACGCTGGAAAATATTTTTATGTTTGATGTATTTTAATAAAAATACATTTTCTGAAAATAAATTTTTGCTTGAATATATCGAAAGTATTATTTGGAAGATATTTTTCACCTTTTGAAATTGAAATTTAACCATAATAATGGAGAAGAATTGTTTTGAAAGATTGTTTGATTTAATATTTGAATATACATACCTTAAAATAGTTATTTTTTTCCTAAATATATTCATAAAGATTTTATACTTAAATGATAATTTTAAAAAATGATTAAAAAATTTTTTAAATGTCTTAAAGAATAATGTAATCACACATCAATATATTCTTTGGTACCTATAATGATGGATCAGAATATAATTTCTGAAAATGATGAAGATATTATGTCCGTTTAGTAGAGTTATTTTAAAACTTAAAATAGAAATCAATAACATTTTCTGTCTATACACAATTGTTGTACCCGTTCAGGCGTGAACATATTATCTACGTATATTTTCCATAATTTATCATAAGTCGTGAATTAAAAAATGCAATAATTTGTTTCTAATTATCTTTTTTGATTGTTTTAATGGCCAAAAATTTAGAAACTCTTTTGTAAAAGTGTGAAATTTGGAGTTTGCATAAATGAGGGATTTAAAATGCCTCATTTGCACTTGTAACTACCTGATTTTTGCATTTAATTATATTTTTTTCAGTTTTTACCTGCACAATAGGTTACAAATAAACGATCATAAGTTTTATAAGTGATATTTTATAAATTTATATACTCATATAATGTTTACAGACGTTATTAATGACTTAATCTATTTTAATTTTTAAATGGTTAGCTTCTTGTAGTTAAATAAGGTTTCAGAATATATTAATTTATGCTATTAAATGAAGTCCCCCTTTCTAAATATTTACAAAATAATCTTTGAAACTCACACTAATAATTTAAATAATTACTTAAATAGGAACTTTTGTGCTGATATAAAATTCAGTTGCCCCATTATAATCAATTATTATCTGATCATCTGAATATCCTAATATGTTTGTGAAATATATAACATCATAGATTGCATGTAGTGACACAGCTCCTCTTGATAAAACTGTTTGCAGCGTATTTGAGTTGAAAACCTAATATTTCTCCCAAATTGTAGAAACTTATTTTAATGTTTTTCAAAAATATCTTAAGCTTTAACATGTTATTCCTGGACTTAATATTTAAGACTTTTTTCGGTAAATTATTAACCTATCAAAATTTTTTCCGAAAAATTAATCCCTTCGTTTAACTTTTTTGTGGTATCAAGATAAATGCCCTCTAAAAAGTATTTCTGAATAACAAAAAATAGTTGATTGGCTGAAAATGCCCTTGTTATGAATTATCTTTATCTTTTTGAGAGTCAAGAAACAATGAAAGAAGTTCTTTTCATACATTTTTATTAATATATTTCAAAATTTAAATCCTTGTTTGAGGGCCCAGGTTTAATTTAAATTCTTAATATTTGAAAATTTTTATAAAATAAAAATATAATTAGAAATATCTGTTTCTCTTTCTAGTCAATTCAAGATTCTTGCAGATTTAAATTTGGAATCATTCTTTAATTGAGCATAATATTTTGATATAGTAACATTTTGAATATTTTTAATAGATCTGTATGGAAAAAAGTTATAAAGGTCCGAAATATTTGCTACTGTCTTTTACTAACGTTGGCAGAAAAATCCATGGCAAACCTTTAAAACCTCAAAGGTAGACTCAACCTACACTAAGTAAGGTTTACGTAATATATAAAGAAATAAAAGTATGATAAATTCACTAAATATGAAAAAAGTGCATTGAAATTATGAGGTAAGCGGTTATCCTGATTGAAACGATCTCATTTCTACGGTTTCGAGACTTTTCTCCAGTTCATTCTTTAACCGGGGTATGATAAAAAGCTTGATTAATCAATAAAAAATATGAAAATAACTGTTTTTTAAGTTGGTTAATGCAGGAAAATACGATGGAAATAGAAATAGAATAAGTTTTTACTTTACTAGAAAATTGGAGTACATATAGAACTGATAACGCAGATGACGTTAGGCGACAAATAGCATCTGAAAATTTATAAGGCTATATCCTCTGATCTGGATTGGGAATTTTGTGGTATATATTGCTAAATAATGTATTTGTAACTTTTGGATTCCTCTTGTTACGTCAGAATGCAAACTCTAAGATATTTCTTTGCCCCTACACTGCGTCAATATTTTTATAGTACTCCAAAGTTTGTATTTATATTATTTTTTCAATATATTTATTTAAAAAGGGATATATTGCTGATATTTTAAATCATTATTAAGAGAATATATTTTTCAGGTATAAAATCTTAACTTAAAATTATTTCCTCTATTTTTTTAAGTATGAGGCTAATTTCTAACACAAATTAGCACTTTAGCTGGGAGAATTGGGTCGGAAACTATGCTAAAAGAACTAATCAATTCTCTTGAGATGTGATAGTATATTATTAATTATTTTGTTTCCCTTTCATTTTAAATGTTAATTTTGTGGACATCTTAAGGATTGTAAGATTTCAAACATGGAATTGTCCGTGAAAAGTGCCAAATGTTGCGGAGTAAGAGGGTTTAGTTGCTTGGGACAAGCAGCAGGCTATATGATTTGTAATGATAAGTAGAAACGTAAATTCTATACCCGATCCAGAGGTTTTAAATGACAGTCATATATTTGTAGTTACAGCTCTTTTCATTTTATTAAATTGCGAATCCCCATTATTTAATATCCAAATTATAAAATCTACATAATTCTAACGATACATAAATTCAATCAATTTTATAATGGAAAAATAATAATGCATAGATACTACCTTGGTTTTAATTGCTGCATCAAGTAAAGTTAAAAGTAATTTTGTGGATGCTTTTTTATGAACGTTTAAATCAGTCAATTTACCAAAAATTCATTGAAAATCTATCCATGCAAGAAAAAAATATCGTGTTACAACTATGAAATAAAGTGAATACTGCATGTTTATCATTTAAAAATATTAAGTTTAGTCGTTCCTTCATCAAGGATATAAAATATATTATCTCACGTACATAAAATACGGTATAACAGGAAAAAAAAGTTTTCAAGAATGGCTGAAAGTGTTTTGAATTTATTTATATTCATTAATCCTTTTCCAATATTCAATATATATATGACAAAATCACATTATTTATTCATTGAAATGTTATGAAATTTTAGAAAGGTGTAGAATAGTTTGTTTATTCTTATTTGTTATAAATCATGTAATACTAACATATATACTAACGAGGAATATGTAAGAATGCTCCGAAAACGCAACTGATAACCAATTGATCTTCATGAAAGCAAACAAATTTACATATTAATAATCGTATTTGAGTAAGTAAAATTATTTAGTGGTTAAATTAAATCCGAATATAGCAATAATAAAAATACAAGAAAGTTATGATAACCAGTAGTTGAGGTCATTCATTGAAAAATAGTACACATCCATGATCTCGGATGGACTATGATAAAATTACCTATTAAAGGAATTTGTAAAATCTTTAATATTCTGACAGAGATTAGAAAAATATTACCACAGTATTAATCTCCCGTGATTTCTTAAAAATGTTGAATTTTTTTATTCATGGAAAACATGCTATATTTCGTTTAGAGTAAATCCAGCCTATATAAAGACTTCTCAACTTATGATTATATTTCTGCTAACAATAGAGCTAGATTTCATCTGCATGTATCGAGAGGATTTAAACCTTTTTTCTGAATTACAATAACTAGAAACAAAATTATTACTGAAAAATTTTGGGAGTCATATATTAACGAATACTTCCCTACTTTTCAAAAGAAATAACATGACAAATTTGCTTTGTTTCTTTTGTAATTTTTGTGGTTAGCACAAATTTTACGATCAGCGAAAAATATTATTAAACATAAGAGAGGTGAACTTGCTAGAGTTTTTCTTACTAAAAAATATATAGAATTTCATTCTAAAGAGAAAATATTTTAAACTATCAAATGGAAACAGTGCTAATAAATGTATTCTGAAAATAATGCAAAACAATCTAAAGGAGATATTCTTATAATATTTCATAATATAAGAAAGTTCAATAATTATTGCAATTAGTTTTGAGAAAAGGAAAAACAATAAATATCATATTTTAAAATATCTATATGTAATATTATGATTATGTATAAAATATTTTTTGTTTTCAGTAAAGTTTTATGGGACATTGAAGGTCATTGCTGGTATATTATTTTTAGATCTTAAATTTAGGTTTAAAAACAAAATTTTGATGCTATTTTTTAGAAAATTTGGTTTAAAATAATATTAAAACTTTTTAAAAATATTAACTTTCTGGAAAAAAATCTAAGAAAATTCGTAAAAAATTAGAAATTAAGAAAAAGTAAATATTAACCGCTGTTTACTTTAATAATTTCGATTTCAGAATGGGATTTGAGGATTAATTTTCAGTCAATAAAGAGATATACAGAATAAAAATGATGTATTTTTGATTCGGTTACTTAAAAAAATTTTTTGTTAACTTAAAATTCCCTTTTTTTGGAGATATGCTTTTCCATCAATAAAGAAATATTAAATATCATATAAATTAAAAAAAGTGGCTTCTTGATTGCTTTTCCGTAAGTCTCACATATAAAATTATTATTTATTATTTAAGCCATGTGGGTTAACTGCTTCATTTAAATTTATATTTTATGTATCATAATTTAAAAAATTTTGAGTAAAATTTTTTATCATAACCACAAATGAGCAAAGGGAAATAATGTGCAAAACGATGCACCCAAAAAGTTTTTTTCATGAATATAAATTTTTTTTGGACTTTTTAAATTAAGCATACAGCTAATAAATACTTGAATAAATATAATTAAGGAATGTTTTTGAACTTCCGAGGTTATATTTAAAATTGGTATTTATAAAATTAAACTTTATTGTGATAAAATTCAGTATAAATATTTGCTCTTATTATCATTATTTACAATTAGATCGTTATTTTAGTATATCTGCCTTAAAGTTATGATTTTTATAAATTTATTTTTTTAAATTCCTGTACCATAGTTAAAATACTTTACATTAATTTTAAAGAATTTGCATTTACATGGAAATCAAGAAAAGATTCCTAACCTAAAACACCTGTAGTAACTTAAGAATTTCCATCATTCAAGAGAATGAAGAAAAATATCTGATTGTTTAACCTTTTTTCCCCAGTGTTTCAAATAAAATATTTTATTTTATAAAAACATTAAAAAATCAAAAAAATTTTATATTTTCTCTTTTTATGGTAGTAGAATATAATTATTTTAATTTTTTAATTGGAATAGATAAGTCATATATAATGAATTAGCAAAATATATCAATATTAGATTATAGTCAATGTTATATTTTTGAAAAGATTTTAAACGATCCAGTTTTCACAGCTTTTGATAAAACAACCAATAATCAGCTTACTTATATATTTTGCTTAAATTTTTTGTCTCCTTAGTTCGATCAAAATCGCTTGATAATATAAAAATTTAGAATGGTTTTTTTCCCAATAATTAATTAGCTTAATTTTAAAAATCATATTAACTTAGTAGAATTAAATATTTGGAAATTGAGTTTCATATAATTTCATGAATTAAGCCGGAGTAAATTTTATTTTAAGTTTTAATATTATTCTTAATTTCAATAAAATTTCCGTATGAAACTATTTTTTGATTTTTTAAAATTAAAATGAATGGAATTGACTGTAATGTCTTGAAAATTTTAAGTAAACTTTGTTTCATGGATTTTTATGATCCTCTGTTTCGCATTCAAGATACAAGAAATTAAATATTAAAAGATTTAATGGAAGAAAAAGTTATTTGGATTGATTAAATAATAATTTATTTCCATTTAGTTATGTGCAAAAGGGTTTTTCATTTTTATGAATAATCTAATTAATATTTTTGCGGTTTGATTGAACATAAAAATGCTATTTTAAGAGTTTCTGGTACAGTAAAATTTATATTTAATTCTTATGTTCCAAAAAAATAGTTTTACTCCAATTTCTATTTTAATTTTTTCAATTTTTGAGATATATGCTCTCAGGATGATGAAAAAATTTAAAAAAACAATTGTTTAAGATATTTAGGCTTGATCATTGGTAAACTAGCGTGGGGAGCGCATTGAGTAATCTAACATCAGTAATGTTTCACTCTAATTAGCGCTATTACGATGGGCCACAATCTGAATAATGCATATTTTCAAAAATATTCTGAATGAATCAGTTAAGAGGAATGTCCGTTCAGATTTTTTTAAATTATATTTATGTAAAATGTTTTATAGTTTAAAGTAACAATATTTACAAAATTATAATAAAATTTCGTGTATTTTTACGCGATTACTGGAAATAAGAAATACTCTTAACAGATTTTTGTATTTACAAAATTTTAAATATAATAATATCGTTCGAAATTTGCCATTGGATTAATACTAAAAATATAATTAATGTGCTCATAATAAATATATTATCTAAAATGGCAATTTATGTGACTGCTTTTTGTTACATTATAAATTTTTTTTCGAGTCCTTTTTAAGCTAACATAGGTAATAATAATTTAAACAGTAAATTTGTACTGTTGCTTGAAATTCAAAAAAATATAAGTGATTCATAAAATGATACAGAAGGGTTAATCGCTTAAAGTGTAAAATATTTTGACATGTGTTAACTCTCCAAGATTCCTTAAAAAGCTACATTGGATAATTAAAGATTAACGGTGTTACGCATAAATACAATGAATTACAAAGAATGCAAAATGTTTGTTGATGAAGTTAACAATATATTGTTGGGTTAAAGTAACACAATGTTTAGACCAATATAAATTGGTTAGATTATTACAATTCAATTGGAAAACATAAAAGATATAATTAAGAAATTTATTTCATTCTATTAACAATATGTAAGCCTATTTTATTTATTTAATAGTTCTAAAGAAAAAAAATTATTCAAAGGAATGTTTTTTTTATTGTTCATTTATATATTAACATGACTCACTTCTAGAATCTTAAAGAAAAATTTTCAATTTACAAATATTGATAAAATCAATGACACAGTTATTACTAAGCCAAATATTTTTTCCAGAATTAACATAAGAAATATTCAATTACGACAAATTAAAGCAAAACATAAATGATGTATTATTTTAAAGTAGGTAACAATCTCACACAATGTTAAAAATTGAACGAAGTGGAAATTATATATATATATATATATATATATATATATACTTCACATTGCCAATTCTTCTGCTGCATAAAATATAATAGCATTGAGAAATTATTTTGAATGCTTAGGCTAAGAAAGTTTATAGAAAAATTACTCTTTTATCAAAAATACTTCGTGGTTTCATTCTTTATATTTAGTGTATGATACAGTAATTAAGGTTATACTGTAACTTAATAATCTATAATTGTATTGATCTTTCATTTTTAAAAATTATTTGAAAACTTTACATTAATAAGTCTGTTCAAATTAAATACTTTTTGTGATTAATATTAAAGAGTTTGTTTTTGAAGAACTAAAGTGATATTTACTTCTGGTCTTTTTTATTTTAAATTATAACCGTTTTATTATAAAAACCTTTATGAATCAGTTAGAATAAAACAGAAATGTATGATACGATTTAGGTTGTTTATGCATATGTAGAGTAATCAGTTGAACTAATTATCAGAGAAAGCTAACTTAGGATTAAATAAAATGAATAAATAATAATAAATTTCTTGAGTATTTATTAATAAAATCAAAAATACAAACTTTTACGTGTCGTCATTAATAAAAAACTGCATTTTTTCAGTTTTAATGGCTGTATTATCCTGCTGACTACTGAAATCAAGAATCCCGAAATAATTTTGTTGAATATATAAAGTTTAAATAACCTAAATAAACTAAAAAATACAGCACTAATTTTTCTTTGAAAAATTTGAAATATAATATTAATGTAATGATTATATAAAAACAAATATCTATAACTTTCATAGAAGATTCTTAAAATTTATAATCATAAATCTGGCTATTCAATGAATTTTGAAAAATTTTAATTTTTTTAAGGAATGAATATTCGGGATAAAAACTTTGTAGAAATATATCAAGTTATTATTTTATCTAAATAATATTAAAAATTCCTAAAGGTGTTAAATATTTTTTTCAATTTGCTGAATTAGTCAAACAAAATAATTTTTTTCTTTAATGTCATTATAATCTGGTTTGTTAATTTCAACAAATATATTTATTTAAATATACTTTAAAGTAAAATATCGGATCTAAAATATCAATCTTGAAATATATAGTGAAATTTCTTTCGTGATTTTTTGTGTAAGCATTTCGTAATTGATTAAATTATAGGACTATTAAAACATACTTTGAACATAAATAATAAACACGAATTTGTTTAAATATCGATATTTATCCTTATCCTATTAATGGGACCAAAAAAACTGTTTAATAATAGAGCACTAATCTGATACTTGTACAATATCGTTGAAATAAATATTAAAACATCTTTCCAGTACACTTATATATATGTATTAACAATTATTAACATGAGATTGAAAGTGAAAATTTTATTTATATTTATGAAAACTTTTAATAATGATTTCAAGATTTTTATCCTGACTGTATTTTATATTTAATTTTGGTATACTATGTCGATTCAAAGGATGCTATACAATGCAGTCATGTTAAAATTTATAAATCTTTATAGGTTATCCCTACTGTAATGATATTGATATGGATTAATATAATAATATTTGGATTTTATTTTATTATCTTATTTATTTTCATCACGATCACACTGATTTAATAAGTTAAGATTTGTAAAGAAATGCAACCATATGAACCACTTGAAGATAACCCCAATCAAATAAAGTTTCAGTTGAAAATTCATACATTATTGCTATTTTTTCAATGCTTACTAATTATTTTTATCATCAGTATGGGTATCATAGCCAGATCGGGAAGAGTTATATTACTGAATTATTTCATTTTTTTTTAGGAATATATTTTAGAAAAGGATTACATACTGCGTTCAGCGAATTCCCTTCCAATGATAAATTCAACCAAGCTAGCATCAAAAATTTATTTTGCAAAAACACATAAAACGGGTGGTTCAACAATTTATAATGTTCTGGCAAGGTTAGCAGAAAATTACAACCTCGTTTTCGGAGTTCCAAGGAGACGTCATACTTCAAACTTCTGGAGCAAGTTACTAAACTGGGATTACATTAAAACAAGCAAAGGATATTTGGACATTTATTGCCTGCATTCCAGGTTTAACAAGAATCGAGCTCTAAAATATTTTCCGAAAGAAAATTCAACTTATATCACTATTATTCGTGACCCCGTTTCACAATGGATCTCAGGTTATTTATTTTTCAAGGGGTTTCATTCTCGCTGGGATTTTTTCAATCCAAAATATTTAATAAAATGTCTGAAAAACCCTGTTTGCACTAAAAATTTTGGAAGCCCTCTGTCAAGTCTAGCAAGTAATCCTACATTTTTCGATCTTGGTTACAGCAAGACTGTACTTAAGGATGATATTCATATTAATTCTGCGATTCAAGAAATTGACAAAATCTTTGATATTGTTTTGATTTCAGAATATTTTGATGAATCGATGATATTAATAAAAGAAAGATTCAATTTAACTTTTGAGGACGTAATTTCATTTAGAATAAATGAAAATATTAATAATCTCACTCGACACAAAAAAATATTTTCTAAATATGCCGGAGATATTAGAAAAATCAACTCTGCTGATAACAAACTTTATGAATATTTTTTAAAAAAATTCTTGAATCTTGTTCAAAAAATTGATAAGAAAGATGTGCAAAAACTAAAAGATCTTCGAGAATACTGGTATGGTAAGTGTGTTTTGAGAAGGGAAGATCAACTTAATTATGGAACAACATTTATGTTCGGATACGTCCTAAAGCCTGGATTGAAAGGAAGTGACAAAGATTATTGTGAGCAGTTGGTTAAAGGTGAAATAAAATATCTTTCTTTACATTTTAAACGATATTTTCAAAAATAGTATTTTATACCATGGATACTTAATTATTTAGCATAATATTTTAACTCAATTATGCCTTTTCTTAAAAATTTTTAATAAAAGTTGGCTATTTTTTCAAAAAATTAGGACCGAATAGAGTAAAATCTACATTTTTAAATTGACAATCTTAAAACATTTTATTAATCAAAGCTCCGCTTTTCCTATTCGTATCCATATATAACATATCTACATGTTTAATGTCAATTTTAAATAATTTTTAAGATAAACTTAAAACGGTCTTCATTTAAGAATCATTTTCTTTAAAATACCTAATGCACAATTTTCTAAGTTAGTAATTACTTTTAATTAATTCTTTCAAAATACTTAAATTCACTTTAAGTGCGATGGTTAGTTTAAAACTTTTGAAAAAGTAACGCTAGACTTCTGGCACTAGATTAAATAGCAAGAAATAAATATTTGTTGGGTAAGTATAGTGGAGAACTCCAAACACTCAAATCGAATACAAATTATCAATACGATCGGAAAAAGTCTTCTAAGTCGTAATATTTTAATAATTACAACACTTTTTGATGTCTTTAATTAACTTATCATTTTTTATCAGCAAATAATATAAAATTTTTTGTTGTAATATACAAACTAAAAAGCAGGTATAAAAAAATCAGAAATATTTTTTATAAAACAATACATCCACTTTTAAAGGCCTAAAATAATATACCGGCTTTTATTAATTAATTTACTTTAGCCACATTTAAAGAAACATGATGAGATATAGTTTTTTGCTTTTTCAATATTCCTAGTCGTATCACCATCAAGTTTATATGTCATTTTTCTAAGCTTATTGACCATTTTATAACATATATTTTACATTTCAAACTGGAGAAGTAAGGAATTATATATATTTAACTCCTAAAACTTTTTTGATGATTAATTTATTAATTTACTAAAATTTTAAATAATTTCTGTTTGAAATAAAAATCAATAAATTCACTCTTTTAACGATTTTACCAATTTTTAATTTTATTTGAATTCTGTTATCCTTTTATTTTAAATAAAAATCATCTTTAATTTTCAATGCAAGATATTTATTAAAAACTGTTCTTAAAACAAAATATTTTAGTCTAGACATTGTCGGTTTACCTTAACTTTACTTTTCCCTTATCCTGGATTAAAGAAAAGGATTAACATAGTATAAAATATTATACTAAAATCAAATTAATTAAAACCATGGAATTGTAGAGTAAAATTTTATTTATTTTTGTAGATTCAATATTTGTTAAATAAGCCTCAAAACACATATCTGAGAAACATTTAGCCTGTTTTGTTAATGTTTATAATCTTCTTAATACCTCTACAAGTAGTCATGGAGATATGTATTTATCAGAACAGTGAAAACAACAGCTCATTTTTTCAAAAGGAATTTTTGTTGTTGTTTTTTCAAACTTTTACTGCAAAATTTAAATATTTCTAAACAATAAATTTTAGATTTAGATGTTCTAAATATTATTCATGTATAATTTTTTCAAATTATTCATTAGGATGATGAAAATGAGAATACAATCTTTTGATAATTAGCACATTAATTAATTAATTAAAACTTACTTTCGATTCATTGAAGGTGAATAAACATCTAATAAAAATATGCAAACTGAGTTTAAAAAAATGAATACAAAACTTTAACAAAATTTTCTGCATGTTTAAATATGGTAAGTATTAAAGTATTCAGTAATTTTGTAAATAATTTAATCTTTTAAAAAATGAAAAACAAATAATAAAATTTATCAATGTTAAATTGAGGTCTTTAATATTTCGAATTATATTGGTTAATGTTTCTATATATAATTTCCAATTATTAATATATTATTT
>LDMZ01036785.1:0-15290 GCA_001455285.1 Sphaeromyxa zaharoni | reverse complement strand
ACGAAAACAAGGAGTTAGGGAAGAGAAGAGTAAAGATGCCGGAGAGATACAAAGACTTTATTTGGGAGGAAAAGGAAGGATGTTGTAACCCACTGTTATACCGACGGCTGGCGTCGTAGAGTGAAGGGATTCGCACGCAGACGGAACGTGTAGTTAGGGATATATTTAAGCTTATATTTTTTGTGTTCTTAACAGTAACAAGGTTTCAGTAACACTTAATTTATCTTTATTTACAAATATTAAAAAATTTAAAACAGGGGTAGGCAAACTACGGCCCGTCGACATCTTCCTATGAGTACAATCTGTAGAAAAAAATTCGCTTACAAGAGGAATTTTTTTATCAAAATTGTATACTTATCATTCATGCTCATATAGATCTACACCCCTGTAAAGGTAGATGTACGAGCCCCATATTTTCACTTGATTCAAATAAACGCGGCCCGCGGTCAAAAAATTTGCCCACCCCTGGTTTAGAATAATAAACCTGTAGTATTCCAGCGATTCTTGGAACAAACGGTATTTGTTTTTTATAATTATTGCCAGTAGCTATGTAATGTAGCTAGGACGCTTTCTAAATAACTAAAATGTTATTTTTAGGACTTATCTATAATAATGATTTTTCTTAAGAAACAAACTTTTCCAGAAATATCTTTTATACTTACCTTATATTGTCCTCTACCATAATGCAGGAGCTAAAGCTTAGCCAAATGGAAATATACAATAATAACATAACCTCCTATTCGTGTTAAATAGAAAAAAAATTCTCATTTACTCATATATTGAGGATAAATCAATAAATGGAAACCTCTCTTCACAAGATATGAGTTAGAATATCCTCGATTTTAGTAATTCTTAGCTGTATATCACCAAAAATTTACTTAATGAAAAAGAGCCTAGAGACTTCTTTTTTTAGAGAACACCCAATAGGTTAAGTCCAATGGCTAAAATCAACCTTTTCTATTAAACTTCAGGCAACCAACAATTCGCTCTAATTCATTCATTTAGATCACGTTAATAAAGCGAGACTGGGAAAACTTTATAAAAAATTGATATAACACATTCTTTATAGATTATTATTGTTTCAAAAGTTTTTGAACATCCCCGGCCATCAATACAACGATCTATTATTTTGAGTATATTTCAGCTTTATCAAATACAGATACACGTTAAATTTACAGAATTTTAAGCATATTGACGTTTCTGCCTTAATTTTTGGTTCAGTTTCATTTAAAAAAGCTTTCAGTCTACAATTATCTTCCTTATAATTTACCTTCAGTTAACAGTAACCATTATCTCGATAGGTTGTCAAGAATAACTTTTAAAAACTATGTTACTAGGAACAACAGCTTCAATATTTTTAAGGTTAAAAATCCTAACTGATGAATCGGTACTTATTCCAATAGAAACCGGTTTGTTGGCAATAATTAAAAGTTTCTTAGAATTGAGCGTCAAAGTTAATATTATCTGTGCTTAATTTATTTTTATCTGCTTTCACTATTTTGAAACATACCTTAATAATATGGCCTTTCATCAAAATCTATCGTATGTTGGCTTCGTGTGTCAGCAAAATTCTTTCAGGAGTGTACTTCTACACATGCAAAATATTTTGTGAATCGTTTTGATAAAAATGTTTTTCAGTTTTTATTATCGATTTCGTTTACTTTATTTGTTGCTGATTCGATCATTTCAGCTATTTCAAAAGATTTAAAACCATTGATAAGCAAAGTTGGGCAAGTCCTTCATTATGGATCATCTAACAAAAGAGTAAAACCATAACGTAAAGTTTTATATTTAAATAGATCAAAGTTACACATCTATGAAGCCTTCTTAAATCGCATCCCAAATTCTTTAAATTTTCTCCACATTATTCTGCGTCAGAAGACTAAGGTTTAGTTTTTTAGAAATAGTCATCAAACGCATCTTTATGAAATGATTCTCTCCAAATGGCGTTCGCAAGATTTAATATGTTTCTTGCTCCAATAGACACCAACAGAACTCAAGTCCATTTCTCTTATAGAATACCATTTATCGAAACCCAGTTAGGGAATTTTTCGATATATTCAACCTTGTTCACAAAATCCTTCCAACTTACTTGCACTATCTCCAGACAGATTATGTAGCAGGGTACCGTCCATTAGCCTTACAGATACGGATGTTTGTTTTATACATATTTCATTTTACCTCTTTACATCTATAATTTCTATTTCGAAATTGTTATAGTAGTATGATTTTCGTATATACACTTAAAAAAAGAAAAGGATATAATAATTAATGAAATTATTGTATTCGCACACCACAAAAGACTAGAGGTGGCACTCCGAATACACAAAGTTTCATTTTGCACATGTTACTAACTGCATAACTTTTACCTATAAACGTAGATACATGTAACGGCCTACCTGAGGTTGTCCCTTAAATGGTGGCGGATGATCATGATAATATAATAGTTATTTTATTTATAAATTAGTTTTCATCTTTCATTATTAATAAGTATATTCATTTATTAATTTCTCTATTCTACATGTATATATTATAAAGTATCATCAACAAAATCAGAATCTCTTTGAATAATATCTCCGTATAGAAGACTTCCCGTAGAGTATTTTGGAAATAATCATGGAAAAGTGAAACGGTTATACCCTTAAAGATCTCTCACTATGTAATATGGCTGTAGCTGAAATTTTGAGAGTAAGCTGCTGCTGATCATCATTGATCGGTTCGAAATGTCTTATAATGGTACGAAAAAGGGCCTCAGAGTCATCAATAGTGTTTCAGATGATGCGGTTCATGAAACATGTAGCATAACCTGATCTAGATTGGTTGATTTAATATTTTGAAATAGGTTTATTGAAAAAGTGAAAAATACGTTCAATTGAAACCAACTCTTATAAGAAACATGTAGGGAATAGAAAGATAATTCACAGACTACATGTATGACATGGATCTGATGTTAACATCATGTTGGTCTTGATTTAGCAGATCTGGCTATCCATTTTCAATACTTCATTCGATAACTCTCCTGTCATAAAACGTCAAACATAATTTTTTTAAATAGCCCGAAACTTCCATCAGATCATACTCTTCTTGACAGAAACAAATCATATAATAACTTTCTTCGGTATCAGTAAGTATGACTAAAAGAAAATGCAAATGCCGACAAAAAATCTTTACATTGATTTGAAGTGAATAATTCATATCATTACGAGAAGCATAAGGAGTAAATAATCAATTCGAGCTGTCACCAACATTGCATGAATCGCAAGTTATCGTAATTACCGAATCCCCTAAAAATTAGTTTACAGTCTTAACCATGTTAATAAGCGGGAAACACATCCAATAACCAGGTTAAAAGGATTAGCTGTTGAGGTGCTTTAGGTATCTATAGAAATATAAATTTGAGCGTATACGCTTACTCCTGCTCGTTTTACTTTGACGGGTTATCCAGGGAATCTTAGATTAGTGTTGCATAAAGTCTTTATTAGTTCGGAAGTATTTATATACACTCTTTATCTTTTTCTCGATTGATTTAACTTACCTTTCTAAAGAAACAGTAAGTGATAAAGCAAAGTTTGTTGGGCCTGTTGATAGAAACGATTAGATTTACAGCACTTAACGAGGATTGAAATTATTAAATAATGACGGTAGTTATGGAAATAATTATTGATCAAGTAATTATTGAATAAGCAAGTTAATATTATAACAATGAAGTCTTGATAGCTAATTAAGGTCTTAGGTAACTCATATTTGAAATAAAAATTTGCTATATCATTTTATGGCAAAGAAATTTCACTCCCGGTCAATAGAAAGAACAATTACTAATAATTACGACATTAATTCCATCCGACGTAATAAACATTATTTGTCAAAAACATTTAGTAACATAATATGGTAAAGTGAAAAAATTAAAATTAATCTCATATGACGATTCAGGACTGCCCAAAAAAACAATTAGTGATTAGGTTCATACGTATTGCCATGACGACATCGAAGGTGGCAAGCGATCATGTCTATGATGAAAATAGCATCAGTTAAAACTATCGGATTACTTTAAATGAGATAATTTTAAAATCGACTCACATAGATTATTTTAGTAATACTAGACATAATCAACACGCTTTTAATAGTTCCGGCGATTAAGAATAATAATCTCAATAATTGACATCAGCGGTGCAAAGCGCAAGTCTGGCACGACATGAGTGTTTTAAACCTAACATTGATTGGTCATTCAAAACAAGAGGCAAAAAGGTCCTGGGTTGATGATTATTTTGTGAGACCGGCAATAAAAGAGAATAGGACAGAAGCAAAAACGGATTTCAACGCTAAAGAGTTCTATGATAATCTTTGTCGTTCGAGTTTGGAGAAGAAGGCGAAGAATATCTCTTCTAGTCTGCCAGTTCTTCCAATGACCTCAAGAGTGGATGAGGATGTGTGTGTCGGGAGGTCAAATCTGAGCTCTTGTCGCGAAAGACTTGTTTCTGACTTGTTCAAAGCGTGTCAGCATGGGTCATTACGGAAGATCAAAGAGGTCATCAAGTTAGGGAACAACCCAGAACTCGTATCCGCAGTGGATTCATTCAATTGGACACCGTTGATGTGTGCTGTTGCGTCCGGAAATATTCTTTGTGTCAGGGAGCTCTTAGACAACGGCCATGGGGAGACCATCCAGCACCGTGACCATTCCGGTAATAATGCCATTACCATCGCCGTTCTTCTTGGAAGACCTGATATATGTCAGCTCATCTTGTTATGGTGTTCTTCCAAGGAAGTGTTGGGATCGTCAGGTGACATTCGGACGGAGAACACCTTTAGTGAATCGGGATACTGTGAAATGTGTGGGTTGAGTGTTAATAACCTGTCAAAACACAACAACTCAATCCCCCATCTGTTCAATGTATACACAAGGTCTGATGGTTCGGGGGTGTCATCTATTGCTGGATGTGGGAGGTTTCAGATAAATCGTGAAAATCCTGGCTTTTCGCTTTTAATGAAGGACGGTTGGGACACTTACTCGGGTCTCGGAACCACAGGCTCAGGGAGGATATATCCAATCAAGGTAAAACAGAAGTTGGATCGATACGGTTTGGGGCACAAAAAGGCAGCAAGTCAAGTGGAACAGAAGGTGATGAAGAAAAAATTTACCAAGTATGATGAGATTGAGTTTCGTCGCAGTTTTCATTGAACTGTATCTTAATATTAGTTTTTATTCCTGTATATAAAGCCCAGAATATAAGTGTTCATCAAATTAAGTTTTTTTATAGTGAGCTTTTGTTTCACCATAATGCTATCAATTCATTGGTATGTGTTTTATAATTTTTATCGCCATCATAACACCACCATTTATTTATTTTAGGAATTTCATGAGGCAACATTTCATTTTCTGTTAATCCGTTCACTTGAAGACAGCATTTGAATACACAGTTGTAGCATATTATACGAAAATTATTTTTTCTTAAAAGTATATCCTTAGAAAGGAATACTGTTTTGAAAGGTTCATCACAATGTTATCTTAGCTAGATTGAAACTTTGATTATCTGGAACGATCGAATTATTTATTATTTCCCTATCATACGCCCATGTAAATCCTGGGATAATAGGATAGGTTCGAATATGTTTTCTACATTATTTTTTAATGTAAATGAGATCAAAATAAAAATTTATAAAATGTATGTTGCATAATTTAATTTATTTTTTGTTTGGGCATATTTGTGACTAAGCAAAAAGGTAATCCTCTTTTGAAAATTAAATAACGTTCATTTTCTGTTCGACATTAAAAACCATTTATGTTCGTAGGAAATTATCCAATTTATATATAAAAATTTAAAATTATTTTATAATACAAAAATAAGATATATTTTGAATGATCAATACGAGGATCACATCAATTAGGTAAATGTCGGAAATTTTTTCAAACTACAATTGATTCAGCTACTTTAATTAGCAAGAATATGAAGAAAAATAGTGATAAATTCTAAATTTTCCAATAAATTATGATACACAATAGTTGGAAAACTTGTATTGCATATTTCGTAAATTTGTATTATATAAAATTATTTAATCAATGGTCTCTATCAAAGAAAACTACCAATAATAAATTTTGACCGAGGTTTGGTTTCGTGATTTACATAGTTAAAGGTATCTGTAATGGATTGAAGCATTGAAGGGGAAATTATCACTGAGCTAAGGTATTTAACCGAAATAATTTCTAAATTGAAAATATCTCAAAGAACAAGAATATCAAAGGAATCTCTAAAATTAAAGTAAATTTGTTGCTTGTCAGGAAGTGAAAAGATGAGGACTAAAGAATATCTAGATATTTAAAAATATGATGATTTCTCCATTTCTTACGAGTTTTAAACATAAAGTTATTGTAACAAAAAATATTTATATTATTTTATTTAAGCGATTCTCGTCACAGTAAACTTATAATTTCAAACATATAAGTTTTATAGTTTCTTTGAACCTTAACTAATCCTTAATATCAGTCGGAATGTGTATCCGAACTCTTTCCTAGATGATCAGTAGTTTTCAGGATAAATTGTATATTGTGTTATTAATTTTACAATATTTATTAACAACTTTTCCAGAAAATAGACTTTTTTTCTCATACCGTAAAAAAAGAAGAGTTCAGATATTTATATAAATGGGAACAAATATAATAAGACACACGTGACATACGACGTATAACTTTTATAAGAATTTATGGATTACTTAATATGATGATTTAGACAAAATATGTAAAAAGCAAATTAAGGTATCTTTTTATCCCAGAATGCATATAAAAAGTTTAAGTTTTGTTTCAAATACGATTGTTTAGGTTTTTTATATTAAATTAAATCTGAAAACGCAAAGGAAGGTTCTTGTCCATTTAAAAATACATCAATTTCATTCCCTGAAAATTCTAAAGGCATTGTGTTTTAATTTTTTCACCCTCTATTAAGCATTTTTTACCAGAATTTTTCTTATGAAAATGTAGATGCTTCATGTTTCCGTTGAAAAGGTATGATCAGGCTGTAACAAATATTAAACATAGTATAATAGAATTTTCGTGATTATTAAACAAATTCCTAATAAAATGTAATTAAAAAGTAGGATTTCAAATATAAGGTAACGTAAAATTTTATGAAATGGTTTTAAAACATTTCAACAGATATTTATTTGAATATTATGCTCTAATTTTGCCATTATTAATGTTATATGACCATTTTCGAACACAGGTAAGTTACTACCTGTTTTAGATTATGGGTTGAGGTATGCTTTTACTAATCAACTCAGAACACCTTACTAGAAATTAAGGAATTTAATTTAATAGATCAGTGTAAATACCAAAGAACGAAGACATGAAACGGATACCATATACCATGGTATATATGGACCGCTTCATGGGGTCTTAATTAGTTAAAATTCCTAAACTACTAATATATGTAAAAATTTGTTATCAACCCTTGTCTCTTAATAAAATTTTTTTAGATTTAAATCCGATTGTATTTACCATTCACAAAATACACAAATCATGGGAATCAATTTTCCCTTGAACTATCAGGAAAAATACGGCCATTCCAGGAATCTTTATAACGGATTAAGCTTTAAGCATTCAAAGGCTGCTAAATTAAAAAAAGTTAAGGATTCAGATTCTTCTCTGAAAATAATTAGTTTTTTTATGAAGAAAATTATATATCATTATAAACAGGATGGTAATGTAAAGCCAGCAGTAACGACTGTATAAAAACAAAGATATAACGTTACTAAATAACTTACAAATTTATACAATATTCCGGGAATGAATATTCAAATTGAATTTTAATCGTAATATAGCACCATTCATCTCACCTTGGATAATCATGCAAGATTTTTTCAACTTCTTGTAACGTCTTGTTAAAATATTTTCTAAAAGGTATTAAAGTTCAAGGTGAAAATAACTTGGATAAATTTTTTTCTGTATCATGATTTTTAAATTCCACTATCAAATCAGCAGAATTTATTTTTCCATTAATTGTTCTATGATATTGATTTTTAAAGATTCGAATAAAAAACCTTTTATTTGCAATCAAGTAAACAAGAAGGGATATAAGTTCCTTTTCAGAAATATCTAAATCCTTAGAAAAAATATAAAAGAAACGAATTCAAAATAATACTTCCATTAATGGTTGAAATCGGATTCTTGAATAGCACCTTAAGACGGTTAAAGCGTATATTATTGCGTTTCAACAAATATAGCAAAAAACTATTTTAAAATATATAGATATTTAATATTACAAATTCATAAAATTTTTGTAACATAGATGTTTAGCTTGATCAGAATAAATGATTAATACTTATATTTGTGTAAATAAAATCAACTTAATTATTCCCAACAGATATTTCTTAAGGTTATTAAATAGCAGTGATGTTATTCCATTTTTATTATATAATTGATGTTTTGCCGAAAAAGTAAACGCCTCAATTTAAAAAAATATTTTAATGCATATGGTATATGATCATAATAAAATGGTAGACAAATTTTTAATAAAGTACACAAGAAATTAATGATTTAAATCAAGGAATACTTTGAAATGGCAATAACAACATTTTCTCGCATAATTTGAAGAATTTCTAAGGCTTATAAGAAACTAGTCACTGAATAAACCGTTGCAAAAAATCAAAATGAATTTATCAGAAGAAATACATCTTAAAAATTCATATTTAATTTTTAAAACTACTTTTCTTTATTCATAATGCTTTTGAATGTCTTGACGTCCCCATTTCGATTTGCATCAAACTATAGTGACAGGTAATAACAAAGAATTATTTACCAACGATGACATTATCATCACAACTCTATGTTTCTTAAGAGTAGAAATTTCGGAAGAATCCAGAAGGTTGATTCCATTGTTTAATAAAATATTTGTTATAAATAAATATTTCAGAGATTCAAGCTTTCTATCCTAATAACTATACGAATATGACTATGATACCGATCAAGGAAAAAGCATATATCGTATTTATGGAACGCCTTTTAAATATCAGGAATGATAATCAAAAACTACCTCAAAGAAATCGGAATATGCATTCCTGTAATCATGTATCTCCAGTCTAATCTTACCACCACATTCTAAAAGTGAAAGAAAATTTAATTATTAACCTTTAATAATTGCAGATATAGACGGATGTATAATGCCATTCTCAAGGTGTTTGCACTCTTTATAAATATTCTATAATATTTCAGTATCTAATATGAAAAGATTTATAAGAGATTCAATATTTAAATGGCTTCAAAAGAAAATGTTCTACAAATAAAAATAATGCCTTCAGCATATAAAAACCTTTAATTACATAGAGTATTTGTTAGAATTATAGATGTTCTTATATACAGCGGATTCCATTCTTTTATTAACCACTGACAGCAACGTTTGATACATTCTTTTAGCATAAGATGGTGTAGACTTTTGCAAGGTAGTAAATGAGAAAAAATGCGTGGTTATATTATAAGATACTATCTAGTAGTCCATAATATTAAGCCGGTTTAAGCTGAGTACGATCTTAAACAGTTTGTTAGTGCCATTTCTACCAATCATATAAATAATAGTGAAAAAGGTAAATTTAAAGGAGGAAAGACATATATAGAAAGAAGGCCCGATAAGGTAGCTTAGCCCTAGTATAAGGGTAGGTAATGGGGTTGTTTTAGTAGGTGAAAATCCTACACTGCCTGCCGGAAGCACTGGGTAGCTCTGGCTGGCGCCTAACCTCACGCGAAAGAGGGTTGGAGGTAAGTCCCATCTTACTGAACTTCCTCCAAACATATTAGGAGCAGGTAGAGGTTTTTTCCTCCATAGCTAAGAAAAAAAAACAAAGGCATATATCACAGTGATGCTAAGTCTCTGTAACAATCCAAAATTGCAAAGACATTAGAAAGGATTAAGTTTTACTTGAGGCTTGGTGAAAATGCTAATGTTATTAATTTAGGAAAAAATACGAGTAATAAAACGCTTGTATTTGGTAGATTAAGTTGGGTTTACGAAAAAATTGTTTGAATTAACATAGCGCTATCGCTTTCTCTTTAGCATTAATTATATATAGGAACACCTTAACTATTACATGTTTTTCATAAATGTTTTTTTCAGTAGTTAAAACGAATTTCCCAGTTTAAACAGTTAGATAAGGCTTCTCCACGATTTTGGAGACAAAACTGTCTTAAAACTTGAAAAGTAATCAAATAAATTTAAAGAAAACATAAATGTATATATAAAAACTAATTTTAATTGCAGATCGGTGGTATTAGTCTAAGATTTGGAGGTTTGGGATCCCAATTGCCTCCAGGCACAGGGGGAACTCAAAGAAAAATTTTTTTTATTTATTTTCACCTCGTCTCTAAGACTTGATTTTTCTATTTATTAATATAAATGAATTGATTTGTATCCAATCAATTTGGATTAAATCAATTATCAAGGGTGTCTTAACACCACAATCAACTTGACAGAAGCATGTGACAACTTTCTAAAACTTCAAAATGTTATAAATTCCTATCTGACCCGTATAACCAAGGAATTAATTGTAAACTAAATTATCCAATTATTGGCCACCTATCAATTACAAAACATATAGTGTATCAATCATATCAATCAAAAACTCGGTAACAAAAACATCCAACTTAGTGCTCCCCAACAGTTTTGTGGCACATATCTCAACTTAATTTTTATCACATATGTTCTATATTTATTCCATGAATTAATATACTGTTGGGTATACTTGGCCGAAAAATATTGATCTAATTAAAAACAAAATTACTTATTTAACCTTTTCCTACAAAATATTACCTTAAATCAGAAGGGTATCTGGCAAGTTTTCGGTAATGGATATTGAAAATACAGTCAAACATGGATATAAGACGCTAGTTGGGGTCCGAAAAATTCGACCGCGTTGTATGTGATTGCGCCTTGTACCGATTTGGTTTGTCAATTTTTAGTCAAATTTGACTCAAATTTTTAAATACATAGATTTTTTGGGGTCCAAGACTCTATCGCGCTTTATCGGTGCGTCTTATATCGATGTTTGCCTGTTTGTCATTTAATAAAAATATATATAAAATGGATGGTTAAGAACAATTAGGGGCATGCTAGCGAGAACCTTGGGAATCACCCGCTTAAACTATATCTTTGAAAAGAAGAATTAAAAGGTATTAGGTTCGTTTTTTAGGATTCTTAACAGTAGCTTTACAACCTTGATTCTTTCAGTGTTTCCCATATTCGTATATATTTGAATTTCAAGGGCACATATCTCAATGAACTTTCCTTCTTTATTGAAATTCGGCATTTTATTTTCCGATTTCTATAACATATCACTTTAAAATAGATAAAAAACTAGATATTTTCGTAACTCCAAAGTAACAGCCAAAGCCTCTCGATAATCTTGATTCGAGTAATGAATTTTAGCGCACTGAAAAGTATTTTAAACAACCGTAGTCAATAAACCGATAACTTCACAGCATAGAAGAGCTTATCAGATTTGTACTTAACGAGGAAATCCAAAACTATTTTGTTTACTTCTAAATGTAAAATAGGCTAATATTGTTTTATCCGTTGGTATAAACGCTTACTTCGCATTTAACCGCCAACATATCAAGGACTGATGTTAAGGATTTTTCAAATTTCTGTCTACTAACTGTTTTTTGCTGAAATGAAATAAGCAATTATTTTATCAAATACATCCCACAAGCTTAGAAACTCATTAAACCGATCCAGAAACTTCTCACGATCGCCCTTCGTTGTATGAAAGTAAACACAAAAATATAGAACAGAGGAATAATAAATTTTGATAAGCTGTTTCGTCGATTTAAAGTAAAATACATTTTTTTGAGGCTGTAACGAAATGACCTGTTCCGGTTATTTCCACTGCAAAGACTCACTTGGTGGAATTGGGATGCAGATTCGTCCTGAGAAGACTTTCTCATGGATTTAGCCATGTAATACAGGTTTTCAATTTTTCTTTTCTCATGCTTCGGCTTTCAAGCATAAATTAAAATTTTTATCACTAAAAACCGATAAATTCTCTTTTTCTGACATTAGGAGTCCAAAACCAGGAGTTGAGCAAAGATGAAAACAAACAATAACAAATTTCCAAACGTTTTATAGCATGCGTTAATTGCTTATGGTTTTTCCATTTAAATTTCTTTATTTTTCTTATTTAACCAAAAAGAGTTTTAAAAAACTGTTTTCAATTTTTATCTTATGATCTATGACGCGTTTAAGCTAATACAAGCTGTACGTTACATATCATATGATAGTATAATTATGATTATCGTTATCGTGTGTTTTTTAATAACTTAAGGCTCATTTAGGGTAGAATGAATATCTTTCGGATTATTTTTCAAGAAGAAAGAAAATTAAAGAATACTAATCGAAAGATAATTCTAGAACCGAAGGAGGGTGTATGTAAACTTAATCTCTAAACACTATACCATGGTTTGATGATTATTTTTTGGTCATCTCGTTTCTTATATGATTATTTGGTTCCCACATATCTATATAATTGATGAAATCTTGCGGCAACGGAGAGATATTTTCCTAATTTATCGTCAAGGTTAATTTAGTTTTAGTCTCTTTAATGATTAACGTTTATTTTGAATTTGTAACACTTCCAATAAAAATTAACATAGTTTTTAGTTCTTATTTTCCAAATTTTGATATTAGATTAGTATAATATATCAAAATTTAACTTTGAAGCGTTAGATATATCAATAAAATTAATTCTAGAAAAATTTTAATATAACTATAAAAACGTTTAAAAATATGGTTGAGATATATTCGTAAGTGATAGAATATCAACTCAATATTCATACATTGACTAATTTAACAGGGTTTTCTATAACAGATTTTTGCATAAAAAGAATTTCGACCTGGAAAGCCAATTGGGGAAGATAAAACTATTACTTATGAAGTTCACGGAGGAGCAACGAAAGAAATTTTCACTTTAAATACAAATTATCCTATATTTGAAGAAAAGGAAAGCATAAAAATTGATAAAAGTAAAAATTAATTAAGTCACCTCAGGCGGAAATACCGAAATGAACATTATCTAAACCATAGTACACTTATATATTATCGTGACAAAATTTAAAAGGTCCGAATACTTGTCTGTACACCGGAGTCAACCAAATGTTAACGAATTATATTAATAATTACCAGCATGCTTGTAATCAATTAAGGGGATTGCGAAGTACATAGTTTATTTTTTATGCATAATGTTCGTTTTTTAAATTATGCGAGATAACGGTGCCTTGGATTGTCCGCGTATCGGGTGTTTAGCGATCGAAGTAGATCTCCTCCTAGTATCATATATGTGAATGTAGGCTGTAGATTGGTTCTGCTGTTTCCAGACACTACACTATATAACCTTCGTGTTTCTATTTGTTCCTTGTGTTAGATTTCCAATGGGACATTTTTTTACATCTCATGGAGTGGTGAAAAGACATTTCATTTGCTTTGGTAATGCATCAATGCCTTCTGTGCTAGCACGAGGGTACCTCTATATTTTGACACACAAAATTTGGCTGAAAACTGGATAATCGGATTCTGAATTCATAATAGTTCTTAGCAAAATCAATCAATCTCTATATATTGATTAAATTTTCCTTTTACTATTAATATATAGGTATGGATTATATCGTTTTAACATTCATAAAGTAAGCATTTAGGAAGTGGGGATTATGTAAATATATATTATTTCATAATTAAAATATTTGTATTGACATTTAACTTCTCTAATACGAACATTTCAAAAACTTTAATTTTATATAACCATATATAATCTTTAAACGTTACTAAATTTGCTTATCGAATTTATTTTTTGAATGAAGCTTCAAATTACTTACAAAATAGGAATTACAATATATGATATTAATACAATATGATTTTTTTGTAATTTAAAAGATTGACGATTGTTTTTTATTAGAAATTTTGATATTATAACTTCTAAATAAAATCATTCACGTTTATCAAAATGAATTAACTCAGAAAAATCTATATAAAAATTGTTTTTTATATTTATTTGCAGCAAAATCATCCGAATATAATCTTAATAGATTATAAATCATCTATTATACGTTACTACATGCCTTATAAAATTTTGGTATAATGGGAAATAACATAATAGAACAAACACCATATAAGCTTTTATCAATCAATAAAAGAAAGAAATAAATATCGTTACATGATTTTTAGTGTTATTTTTTTGGATTAAATCTTAATTAAGCAATATGCCTTTTCTTATCCTTCAAGGAAAATTTTAATACCAACTATTTTGGTCAAAAAAACACTTTATTCAAAAATATTCAAATGAAAGCAAATTTATCTGCATTTAATTATTTTGAGCAAATATTTGAGTAAGTGTAGGAGCCATTTCATTGAAAATACAATTTGCTATCTAATAGTTTTTACCAATTTTTTTAGAAAACTGTAATAAACCCCTAATTATCTACTTATTGCGTTTCTTTATAAACTTTCTGTTTTGATTTATCCATACCTATATGTATAAAATATGCTTAAATAACGAATCTTTTTGACCAATCTAAAAGAAAATGGATTGATCCTATCTTTCAAAACTATCTAAATTTTAAAACCATGCCATGTATTTTCCAGTCCTACGTTGAATTAAAGAGTCATCATGCCTTATTTGATAGCGTTTTAAATGCATAAAAAATTGATATATATATATTTAATACTTATCTGCAGTTAAGTCTGGTTAAAATCAGGCTAAGAAAGCTGTAACAATTTTTATTAAAAAATTTATGAATACTGGAGCTATATTTTTTGAAGATGTTATTTATAAAACTAGTTTGATCAAATTATCGAAAAAAGGTTGAAATTAATGAAATAATAAGATTTCTACATGAAATTTTAACCGCTACAACTGTGTTATAAACATTTCTTTTAAATTATTATTATGCTTTAAGCCTTTTCATTAAAAATAAAAAAACTATGTAACATCATTATAAATATTTTGTTCATACAACAAAAAAATGTTCAGATTTTATACGCCATTAATGAATAAAATGGTCATAAACAGTAATGTGTAATTAATTGTGTATATATCTCTTAGAGGATGCCGCCTGCACTAATTAAGTGGGAATAATACAATACAAAAAATATATATCTACCTTTTGCAAAATATAACCGTCATGCTAACACAACGTATTGATTAATACTGTTAACCTGTTAAGCGTCAGCGACGACATATGTCGTTTTAAAAAATAAAATCTCATTTGAGATCGCTTTGAGCGACATATGTTGTTCTAATTTATAAATAAGTCACACTTATGG
>LDMZ01036782.1:0-30698 GCA_001455285.1 Sphaeromyxa zaharoni | reverse complement strand
TTCTACTCATAAAGCCTTTTATGCAATAAAATGATGAAAAAGAAGATCATATAAGGAGAATTTGTATTCATATTTAATTATGTCTTTATTGGTCTTACTAAAACCTTAATTTAAAATTTCTATGATTTACAGCACTTAAATATTAAATAAGAATTACCTACAAAGAATCTTATAAACACTATATAAAAATGATATAAAGCATGAAAACGCTTACAAATTAGTATGCAAGAAACGTTTAGATTTCAGAAATTTAGTAATTTTGAATTATGCAAGGTCATCATAATTAAGAAATTCAGTGTCTTTTTTAAACAAAATAAAATGTCTTTTACCAATTATCCCATCGCTGCACTAGACATTGGCCCAAAGAGATAATAATCTGAAGGTGGTGTTATATATATGCGTAGATCGTTACTTATCGCAAGCAGTCGTTAGATATAGTATTTTTAGTATTGCACGCTGGTGCATTGTATCTTCGATCATATCAGGTGGAATATGTGGTAAACCTGCCAACCAAGTTCACAGATAGCATTTTTTGTAACTCTGGCCGTATGTGGCATCGCATTATCGTGCTGAAGGATAATGTCATTTAAAGAAAAATTAAGCCTTTCTTTCAAAATTTTATTGATAAAAGTTTAAATATAACGTGATAAACCACAATTAAAAATTTATTTCTGTTAAATCGAATTATCTATTGCATCTAAACCCTTTTTTGAACATTATATTTTTTTTGTCTACGTACTTATGCAACAACCTAATATGTTGGATTAAATAGCAAACCCAAAATTAACTGCATTATTTGCGACTTCCTATGCGTTGTTACAATAACAATGTTAACCATGGTCCAATTATGGAACATATTGAATACAGCATAAATTAGTGTTCACAAATAATTCTGTAATATGCGTAATTATAAGCCACAGAAATTTTTTATTTTAATGTAGCAAGAATGATATTTTCTATTAAAAACTTATAAAAATAATTTATTACACCATCAAGACATTTAAAATCGTTGTATAAATTTTAAATTGATCCATAAAGAACATTTTGATTTGTTAGGAAATTTTTGTAGTACAAACACTGGAATCATTTTAAAATCTAAACATTTTATAGCAGACTAAATAGAGACAATGTTAATAAAATAGCATGAATCTCTCATATCTTAAACAAGGTTGTTGTATATCAATCAAATTGGAACAAAGCGTGATTAAAAAATAATTATATATATTAATGCATTTACACTAAAATTTACTTCAAAAATCATCAAAAGATTTTTATTAAATTCGTAATTAGTTATCTTTTCTTTCAAAGATTCTGAATAATTTTTAGAGATTTCACCTCAGGTATAAAATGACACATACTCGTCATTTCCATGTAAAGAAAATAGAGATTCAATTATACCGCGGGTAATAAAAATCGATTATTAATAAACGTTTCCTTGAATATTCTTATTCAACGGAATAAATTTAGCTCCCGAAGAAACACTAACAAATGTTCAGGAGATAAATCAAGCATTTATGAAAGTTCTACAGCCGATAATTTTTTGGAAAAAATTAGTTTCAAGCAAATTTTAAATTTTATATGATGGTAGGTATGAAGGAAATTAATGTTATAATGCTCGAAATCCTTATGGAATAAGCCTGTGTAAATACATTAAATTTTTTTACAATTTTATCAAAACAAGTCTGATGCAGTGTTGCCAAATAATGGGGCTGAAAGACGGGAAATCAAATTTTAAATACTCCTGCCTGATTAGTGGAAACTTTCATTGAAAATCCGGACTATCTCATAGCAGGTTCTATTAAACCCAGTTTTAAAAAATAACAACGATCACAGTGTATATATTATAGGAGTCAATTAAACAACTAGAAAGGGTTTCTGTTAACAAAATAGTTAGACAATGTCTCACCTAGAACTTTGAAAATTTATTTTAAATATGCATGTGAAATTTACGCCTCCATATACCACCAATTTTATAAAACTTGATCTTTTCTAACATTTTCTGTCCAGTGAACCACAAATCATTACTTCGAATCCGTTCAATACGTATTTTTATGAGTTTAATTAATTTTGCCGATTCCTGACAATCATTCAGTGAACTCAAGTTGGGAATAACTGATCTAAATTTTGTAGAGCCACACAGATTTCATTCGAGTGAAATTTAATATAATTTCGTTAAAATAGAAATGGTTTTTATCATCTATTCAGTCCGATTATATTTTTAGAATTTTGGTAGTGGTAGCGTAAGAGAATTTCAAGGGGTAGAAGATACGCATATTAATTTGTTCATCTTTCATTCATTGTAAATCACAAATATATAATTAGAGCATCTATGATGTAGGTGAATCAATCATTCCGTAATCTTACAACAAAAATTAACCATAACCTTTCCGGCACCAACGAAACAGCAAAACTCATACCAAAGTCAAACTCAGTCACGAATCATATATGGTTCTCTTCAATCTTAATGACTCAATTTTAATATTTGAAAATTTTCAAATAGCAGTAAGCATAACTGCAAAGAATGATCTTACACTTTCATTTTTAAAGTATCATGTTTATCCTTGGAAAAAATATGCAGCAAGCCAATTCATACGAAAAACCCTCCCAGAAAAATGTTTCTTTATATTTCTACTAAAGAAATATCCTCAGCTGATGTTAAAACTCATGAATTATTAAAAAATGATATCTAATTTTGAATAAATATAGGTAAAATATCAAGATCGTATAAAATTCCATTTTCCTGGACCTTGAAAAAATAACCATACTTGCCACATCATTACATACCATTAATAACTACATGGGTTAAAAAATAAGTCATAATTTAATTTGTTATTAATATATAAACGGCCATGATGGCACAAGCTCCTGCGACATACGGACTCTTTCTCTGACCTATAGCTACGTGACATATAAAAGCAGTAAAGTAACCGATTCTTGCACATTTCCAAAATATTCCTTTGAATCTAAGTCTCATTAAATAGTTTTAAAACCATGGGAACCCAGTCCTGTAAGGGTCCAATAAAGACGGATACAAGTCGTAAATATACGTACAAGTACAGACCAACAACAAAATAACCAATATGGTTTGCTCAAAACTAAATATTGCAGACTAAGAATATATAATACTGGAAAGCGTGATCATACCATTCGATTTACTGAGACAAACACGACCAATACAATTCAACTCCGATAAATCGACAAAATCCGAACAAATTTTCTCAAGTTTGGAACACTTATAAATCCGAATATGTCAACTCACTTTACAGCCCCTGTATTATAATAATATCATGAAATAAATTTTATAGTTAAGTGGATGTGGATTGAATTTATTTTTTGTTTTCGGATGGCTAGTGTACATACCGCTTTGCCACTAATTGTGTCGTTTACTCGATTTGGTCCGGTGTCATTCTTGAAGTTTTTGGCTACATAATATTGTTTATTGCATGATCTTAAATTAAATGTAGAAAATTTTGTGTCTTACCGTGGATTCCCGTCAACGTCTGACAGTTCCTCAGGTATTCAATTAAGATCAAACCGATATCCTTTGAATTTGAATGCATTAGACAATGATAGATTTTAAAATATATAACTATAAATATAATAACACATTTTTTTGATCATGAACCACAATTCCCTCCTTTGCGATCATACGCCATATCTTCTCCTCTTCCAAAAAAAGTAATAATTAAAAAATAGAAATATATATGGTAAACCTAGAGAGCTTTGATGAGTCTATAATTCGCCTTCAAAATAAATAATTGGTGGATTTTCAAATGGGTGAGTGTTTCGAAAGGAAGGAGAGGAGTTACGGGATGTAGGTAAATCGCTATAACTGCCCAAATATTCAAAGGTGAAGGATCATTTTAGATGGAGATGTTCTAGAAACAAGGTGTATAGATCCATCCGAGTTTATTCCTTCTTCGTAAATTTTAGCTTGTCAATTGTGGATGTGTTAAAGGATGTTCTTAAATATGCGTCTAGACAGCTTTTACACAATATTAAGAGGTCCCTTAATTTGCCAAACCGATGCATCGATAGGGTATTGGCTAAATTGATGGTTTCTATACCACTGGTTGATTTTAGTGATTCTAAGTTGGGTGGCCCAGGGTACATAGTTCAAGTGGATGAAACCATGCTGAATGGCACTATTAAAGCACATAGACTATGATCTCCTTTGAAACGGTCGGGTGCCCTCTGCATTTTGGAGTATAGAGGAGGTAGAATTCGAGGATTTGTTTGTTAATTCCCAATAAAAGAGCCAGTACCTTTTTATCCATTCTCGTCACTCAAATTTGTCCTAATAGTATCATTTGGACTGATGAACATCGCTCTTATAGCAGTTTATCTAAATTATTTAGTGGGGATGTAATTGTATATCGTAAGCATGAGTTTGTGAATTCTACATGTTGTGTGCACACACAAGCCATTAAGTCACTTCACAATGAGCTCAAAGGAGAAATTAAGAGCAGAAAAAGTGTGAAAAATGATTCAAGAGATGATTTTGGAAGAATTTTGTTATTATTGGAACAACCGAGATAATTTTTAAGAAACATGTATTAATTTCCTAACCACTAAATAGTAGTTTAATTGTTTATGTTATGGCTGAAAAGCCTATTTAATGTATCTTTTCAATATTCTATATTTTTATTAGTAGATTTTACATTTTTTGTATTTTTTTATCTCCAGAATTCCATCCTTAGGGGAATTGTGGCGTATGATCCAATCTTTTTATATAATCCCTCTCAACCAACGGCATGTTTGTTAAGTGTGCTCTGACACCAGCCGATGAAAGAAAGTTTGGTAAAATTGCATTTATGACCACTTTGCTTTCTAAATAGCTAATACATAAATCGTAGGAAAACTAAAGGGCTGAATTTAGTATTTGCTATCTGACCGATGTTTCTTTATCAGAATTACAGTAAGCACTGATACTATTTTTTTATTAAGATTTTTAGTATCATTTATTTTTTTCAATAATATTTTAAAATCGACATAAACGTTTGTAAAATTAAGTAGACACTACGTAAAACGTGTAAAATCATGTCTGCCCGAAACTTTCCTAATATCTACGACTACTTATAATCAATACACTACAACGTTCAAATTTTATCAAAAATATTATATCTTCTTGATGCCAAAGTTGGACGAATAAATGAGTCTGAAATGAGTTCAATATTTGTGTTGCATATGTTATCCGTCATAAAAAATATGTAAACCTCATTTTTAGGCTATGATTTCAAAATTAATTTTTGCCTTAAAAAAAAGTCAACGGCCCCATGATATTTAGCACACACTATATAAGCATGGTAAGTTAATATGCTGCTGCAATCATACCGTACTCCTGACTTATAAAAGATATAGTTAAGGAGTGAATATTAAAGTTTGGGTTTTATTCCATTGACATTTTTGTTTTCTCCTGTTCATTTCTTTTATAAATGATGTTGAGCTGCGTATTGTAACAACTAATTATTTTTATATTATAAATATTTTGATATAAAAATAATTTGAAGAAAAAATAAAAAGTTTTCCAAAGTACGTATTCGATTTTTAATATCGTGAAAGTATAAATTAATAGTCTAATTAAAGCCATTTTGCGGGCTATTTATGTACAATTTTAAAGGTCTGGTAACTAGGTATAAAATATACGATTGTATACGTTCGTATCCGAAACGTCGCTTAATGGCAGTGTTAGTTGGATAATTTATCGGTCCTTGACAAATATTAAGTTAAATTTGAAGTTGAACACCCTCATAATAGAAATGATGAAACGTTTTTATGCAATAATATAATTTTTGATTAAATTATTTTACAAGTTTTTACATTTTCAGATATACGTTTAGTGAAAACAAACAATGCATGGATAATTAAAAAAATATTGTAATCGATATTGCATGCTCCATTTTTGTTGAAAAATACAGCGTAAGAAAATAAAAATACCTTTTCTTCTTAGAATATAGCTATTCTACCGAACAGATAGCGATATGAATATATATCCGAACAAGGTTTCTGGTGTGAGTTTCAGGAAATTTTTTTAATCACCAACCACGTATTTTTGATTGTTTATGCGTGAGCTCATGAGTCAACCCCTAAAAAGTTATAGGAGTTGTTCTCAAGCAGATGAATGAAATCTAACAGACATAATGTCGGATGTTCGCCAACAATTTGATACAATTTTTTCAACAGGTAAGGTTTTTTCTCAGATAATAGGGATTAACGTATCCCTATTTCGCTTCTATATAGGAAGAAATTTAACATTGCTTGATTTCAAGACACAACCTGCTAAAGACACACTGACCATTAACAAAGAAACCCCTATTTTGTTTTTTTTGCTAAATTTGGCTTCACCGATCTCGACGGTTATTCCTGGTCATCTTATTCGCCTGGTTCGGTCTTACATAATTGAACAACATCCATCCATACTGTAAGTAAACAAGTTATACACAGTTTCCTTGGACGTAATCTGATTGATACGTGACGTTTCGCGAAATTTTTTTCGTTTGAAAATATCCGTATGAAACAATAAGTCAATTGGAGGAGGTTTTCTTTGAATATTTTATTTTTACATTACCACATATTCTTTCTAGCAGAAAAGCAGTAACTAAATTTTCTGCATCTTGTGTTTACACACCTCCAGGCCCTGGAAATACCTTCAATACTATTAATTTAAAATATTCATCCTCGAGAAGTCTCATGTTGGAAAAAATGCATTTCGTGTTTACATCCATTACATTCCTTGTTAGGAATAAATCAAATTTTTTAATATAATTCAATTGTTTTTTATTCTAGAACTTATTTGTTCGAAAATTGAGATATTGTAATCATTAGTAAAAATTGATTATTGTCGTTTGTTTTTGGTTAGGATATAGGATCGTAAGTTTTCAATCATTTTGATAATTACCTTTTAATTACGAACTTTTAGAAATTAAAAATGATTTTTATAGGTTTTAAAAAGCCCAATTAATGAACGTGAATAGGAATCAGGGATAAAATACTGAACTCTTACCTGAATGAAATAAGTAAGATTCCACGTTTCAATTTGGCTTTAATGCAAATTTCTAAATAAATATAATGAATATATGTAAGTACAACCAACTCAATGTTGTGTGAATACTTGCAAGAGTTTTAATATATTAGCTAGTCTATTTCCTCTACGCTATATGTATAAAATTCTGTTTTCGAATTTACGAAGTCATAATATGAATAACCCCAAGGTAATTAAAATCTAACTGGGCAGAAAATTCTATATGACAACCAAGGGTTAGATATTGCTGTCGCATCGAATAGAGTCCGAAAACGTTTTATTGCTATAAAGTCATTTATATTTCTTCTTTCGAAGGCGACATGAAAAAAAGTGTTGTTCCCATGTAATACCCTAGTTCTCATTTTTCGTATGCTATCGGGCCAATTTAATATACAGGTAAACATCTGTATAAGATGTATCGATAAAGCGTGATAATCAGTTGGACGCGATAGGTTCTTGAACCCCAAAAAATTTATGTATTTAAAAATTTGAGTCAAATTTGACTAAAAATTGACAAATCAAATCGGTATAAGTCTCAATCAGATACAGCGCGGTCGAATTTTTCGGACCCCAACTAGCACCTTATATCGATGTTTTACTGTATTTGTTACCAAAAGTAGGTTCATGTTTTTCAGTGGTACATTTTGTTTCTGTAATAGTTCTTGGTGGTTCAATAAAATCCCTGAAGCATACTTCCTTCTTTAATACATATTAACTTGTAATGATGTCATTGTTATGTAAATGATGTTGTTTAAATGATAGTTAACTGTTCGTTTTTGGAGAAGCAATTCTACAGTAATAATTTTCTAAGATTGAAATTTTGGAGAATAAAAATAATTCATTATTTTGGTATCCAAAAATTTTCAAATGAAATATTGTTTTATCCGCAGGAGGATTATGCGAAAGAACGTAAATTTTTCTATGGTTGCATATGCAATTACTATTGTTAAGGAATATATTGGCACAAGTTTGACTCTCTAAAACACTCCACCTGGAAGATATTCTTGGGTCAATCTCATTTTGACGGGTTCAGGTTTCTAGGGTTAATACTTTAATACCCACCGAGTAACCTTCGAAGAAGATGAATATACAAAAGCATTGGTTTCGTCTATGGGTGATAATTTGTTTATCTTGGTATTAGATCTCTTTGAAGCATATTATTAAATACATTAAATATACACTTATGTGGGATTCTTTTGATGCATACATCCAGTTCCATTTTACAGATAGAAAAACAGAACATTTGAAACCTATCTGTTTTCAGTATTTGAGGGACATGTTTTCAATTATTTTGTATCTTTATTTTTTTAAATATGATCTGTTGTCTCAACAAGTAATTGATGCGAAACTTGATCAGAATCATGAGGACATGCTTACAAAAAACTGTACCAACCCTCAACAGTTTAAGTAAAGCTGCGAAAATGCGTCATATATAACGCATAAATGTATTCCCTTTTTTTATGGAGGTTACCCTTGTTAGAGGGATATTTCTTCCTTCCATAATATTAATGCAGAAGTGCATATATGTATATAGCGGCTACGGCTTAATTAATTGTTAAGTATATATTTTCGGGATCACGCCCTACTTCGTTCAACGAAGTGACACGGCTCAACAACCCTAAATTCCCTTTTCCTGATTTAGGCATGCGAGAAGCGCTTCAATTGAACTGTTTTTCAAATTTTTGTTATCAATAATTAGCCCTCACAGATTTATATCATTTTTGTCACAGTTATTAGGCCATCGATTGCTTAAACTTAGTTCTAAATATCACAACGCATAAGGTGGCGATATTTCTTTTTGGCCAGGGAAAACAAATTATGGTTCATTTATCAAATTCAGCTAATGATAAACACATATCTACCTGAAACTTCAACGCTTCATATTATAGTAACCATTCAGGAAACTTGTCAGTTAATTCATATATTTTAAGCACGGATTCAATATCGTATACTATAAAATAATTGATCAAACCTTATCCTTAGTATTAAAGATCAGGTTGATTTCTCCGTATAATGAACAGGGTTTATTAATGGATGCTCTCGAATTTTTTCATGGAAATTAAATCTTTTCCAAGAAGAAATTTATGCAAGAGTTTCCCGCAGGCGGTGGAACAAAATTGAAAGGAAGACCAGAATTTATATATTAAAAAAGCATGTAAATACTGTCACAACAATATGAAATAATAAAAATAATATTTTTTAGTTTACATTTCCATCGCCTGTATCCGGTCTTCATTTCGGAAAAATATTTGAGTCTTTCAATGGTTCTCTCCATCATTGCCAGAATCCGTGGCCTTAGAGAGATACCCCTCATTTCCTGGAATTTTTGGGGGAAATTCCGTTACAATACCTTCAGCGCAAAAGACTACAAAATGCGTTCCTCCGTTAATCGTCGTATACGACAATATGTATATTAATTTGTGATAGTTAAAATGTCAAATTTTTTTCATATACTGCTATTCATATCAGAAACACTACTCAAATCAAAACTTAGTATATTTTGGTAATCAGATCTTTTATTTTACTATACTATTGATATTGGCTGGGTTCAATGACCATTATCTTATTGAAAAGAGGATAATATTATAGTGAATCCCTTTTTTTTATATTTATCCCAGTATTTACTATAAATTTTCAGTTGATAAAATATTGAAAGTATTTTATAGAAAAAATCATATCAAAATTAAAAAACCGATATTTCTCTGCTATTACCATTACTTGAATGTTTTTAATAAATTTATATAACAACACATCTACAATTATTGTTCTATTTAATTTCCAAAGTATGTGATAACAACTGCCATATTTTTGATTTTGGAAAATTAACTAATTAAAAATTTTTCTGAAATGATTTAATAGATGATTAAGTTGATAAAATGAGCATTTCCTTTAAATTATCATTCTGCTTACAAACTTCTATTATATCAATTTATTAAAAAACTGCATTTTCATTGATTGAACATTTTATCGATGGTTTCTCATTTAGTGAAGTACCATATCTCCCTATTCTATCGAAATTGCCGTACTTTTTGTATTAAATAATTTATTTAAGTTTCTAATCTGATTAGTTGATAATATCGTCAGTGAAAAATTCCTAACAAAATTAAATTTTATACCAATATTAGATATCCCAATTCTATACAACTAAGGATGGAAAGTTCCCTCATTTAAAGAACTAACTGAAGAGACCTGACAAATACTAAAAACCGAAATAATGATATATCTGACAGCCTACTTAATGTTTATATATACAACTAATTTTTAATCCAATGCACTTACACCTTTAAAAAAAGGAAATTGAATACAATTTTATAACAAGCAAGATCTCAACTTCAAAATTTATTATTCCACGAATTCATTAAAAATCGCGGTATAAAAACGATTGACAGAACGAGCAGGAACAAAGAAGCTTAAAAAAGCAAGGTGGCTATCATAACCTCAAAATTTCATACCGAACGAAAATTCATCTGATTGTAACAAAGATAAAATTTAGGCAAGTTTTGCTGATATCATCCTTCTACCCCGATAGCTCTGTAAAAATATTCATTAATTCCATTGGTGAAGTGTAAAGGATTACATGTCCATGAACGTGATTAAGAAAAACCTACCGCTATCTACGACTAATTACATGATTACACTACAGGAAGTAATTATTCTTTCTGAAGGTTTTATCGTAGTTGCCAAAACCATGATTAAATTCTCTATTTATATATAGGATTTCAAGTTCCTTGATTGAAAATTTAAAGTAGAATGCTTTTCTGTAGATCCAACTTTAACACGCAAGAAAAATAATATTTGCAATATTGTTACCAAAAATAACCATTCCCTTACTTGTATGATCATATATAAAGAATACTCCACAATGGATAAAAAAATCATTACACCAAAACATCACTGCTAGTTTCAATAAAATAGATATATCATGCATTCATTCGATGTAAAATGTATGTTGCATTAGTAAATTTTATATCACCTTATTTTAGTAAATTTCATTCATCAGATGATATCTTAGTGAGCAAATAGTACTAACGAATACTTTCCACTAATAAAAAATAACCTAATTTTTTAAAGGCTTGTTAAGACTAAGATTAGATAAAAACAATTCATTCTACACCATACCAGCCACCCCTTTTATACCGCATGTATATGTGGGTCTGGGGGTAATTATCTACAGAGATTAATACCAACGGTTTCCGCCAAGGCGGTCTCTGGCTCCGTTACTTTGAGGACTTCCATCCTCCCTGACAACCCTTTTTAAATATTTAGCAGATGCTGAGATGGATAACGATTGTATTTAAAATTGAACATAAAAATATTTTTTTTATTGCTAGGAAGGTTAAAATCTCCTCGTAACCTTTTCTTTTTTATGGTTTTTTTAAAACTTTTTAAATTTGATGGACATAGATTTTTGAATTTATTAAAATAAGTTGAAAACTGGTGTATGAATTCCTATTATGAGTCCAGATATAAATAGCTTCTGGTCTTTTTTATATTAAAAATAATTTATTATAAAGAATGAATATAGAGGAAATATGTTCGAATATCGTAAAAATGAATTTGTGTAATATTAGAAAACTGAAAAAGTTAAAACAAATAATATGCTGTTCTATTACAGTTAAAGATATTAGAGGTAATCCGGTTTAAATATGGCGACATAAATATTCACTCATAAGGTTATTTAAACAGAAGAAGGGGATTTATTGCAGAAACAGAAATGATATCCGGTTTAATTATTCAAGAGAGAGCATTATAATTAAATAATAATTTGACATAATAAAATTATAATTGTTTCCACATACACTGGTTTTAATTACATAGGTTCGAAAAATTCTAGATCGATGGGACAAATTTGGTTTTAGTATATACTCAAACAAATAATAATATGATTTCAAGTGGCAGATATAAAATTTTATATAGAAAGAGATGCTGTATGTGGCAAGACATTGATACCTGATCCACCAATGAGAAAGGTAGACAATCAGATTTAATAATCTTTTCTAATTATACAGTACGGTGGAGTCATATTATTCAAAGAGGCAAAATTCTGAGATCTACAATATTAAAGTTATTTGCTTAATACTAGAATTTTTTTACTAGCCAAACGTAAATAATTAATACAAGTGCATAAATTATAATTAATAGCGGAAAATTAGCAAAGAAGGCTTCTCTATTTATTATATCACAACCTATCAAAATATTTTTTTGTCGCCCTTAGCTTATGTTTCATGGAGCAAAAGAAAAATTTAATTTTAAGTCCGCTTCAAAAAAAATGCCAAACATGCTGGAAACGATTGAATACAGCTATTGTATCATCATCTTCAACCTCTAAGAGTCGACCACTCTCTTTAATAGTTTCGTGCATATTTCGGAGAAAAACCGATATTTTCGGAAAATTTATACAGGAACAATGTTAATTTAGAATTGTTTTTTTTTTATCTTATACTAAATAATATTTATCATATAAGATACCAAGAAAGAGAAGCGGATAGAACAGAAGGAGGTCGCCAGAAACCTAATGAGGTTCAAGCACTCTCGATTTTTTGCCTTCGGTGTCAAGTATGGAAGACTGCCTTAAACATACGGCAAATATATTTATGAAAATTTTAAGAAAAAACTAATTATTAATATATACATTTGTTTTCATTAATTTATTGTGCCACCAAACTAAGGATCATTCAAACAACATATTTTTATATGAATTGAACTACTTTCACAATTTCTGACACCCACTCACCAACCATGACCCTAATCCAACCCAGATAAACATTTCTAATAATATAAAAAATTTACTTTGATGTTTTATAAATCATAGGAGATGTTGTTTACTCTTCTGATAGTTTTTGACATAATCCCTATTATTAAGGTATTTTTTAAAGGATTGTGTCATGAGAAAATGGGTTTCTGTCAAAAAATTTAGATAAGATGTGATCAATTCCTCTCTTTCACTAATTTCACATTCACAAGCCAGATGATAAGTTATATCTCTGCTATCAAACTGTATTTTTAAATGTTAAATGTATTAATATTTGGTTGTTGGATGATGAATTAATCAAGATGTCAACAACCCAATGAATTCATTCCCTTCATTATTCATATTAGGTTTTTTGTCTTAGTGAAATTCTTTTCCATTAAAAAATATTTTACTTCGGATGATTTAAGGTTAATGTCGAAAATAACAGCCATAAATAAATAAAAATCTCCTACAAGATCAAAATATGAATCCCATCAACAATGCACATTCAATCTCCATGGCTTGGTATAGCAAAAGACTAAATCACGATTGAAAATAATGAAGCAATATGCGTTTAGAGCTTTAACAGTGAAGGTCTTGATTGTCCATGGTTTCAATATAAGGTATGTTCTAAATATTTAAATTTTATAAAAACGAATTTGTATCAATTGTAGAAGGTATATCGTTTTAGGAATTCTAATTACTGCTATTCATAAAAATCTGTAGAAACTGGAGAGGATATAGAAGCTAAAGATTTAATAATCAAGATTTAAAAACCTGGAAAAACAAGAATAAGGTACAATAAAAGGATCAACACTAACTACAAGATGGCTTTTGCAATTAATATGCAAATTAAAATTGGCGCTTGCGTGTGGATTGTGTTATCTCATCAATTATTTGGTTGAATACTGCACGATGATCCCATAAAGATAAGAGAGGAGCTTGTTGACTATGATATCGATGTCACCCCAAAATATAGTTTCTGCTTTAAAGTATATAGATTATCGACTTATTAACAAATTTAATAGAAATATTCTATCAGACAAAGACTCTTCAAATATATTTTTCTTTTTACTTCTAAACTTCAGCTTTGCCTTTGTTGAGCTTGCATATGGTTTAATAAGTAACAGGTAAGATCCATAATTATATCCTTATTTACCCGTACCGAATGTTGATGACGTATTTATATCAGTGATGAATAATTTAAAAAAGAATCCTTTTAAAAAAAATGTTTTATAGAGTTGATGGAATTGTGTAAAATTAATGTTTTTTAATTCAATACATTTTCTTATACATTAAATGTTAATTTATCATTCCACAACAAATACATTTAATCCAAGTAATCACGAGTGTAAATCTGAAATTATATGTGTTTAATCATTTATTAAATGTGTGTCATACTTATTTATTGTTTTGGAGTAAAATTAAACAAATTTTAGTTATTTCTAAAAATATTGACAAAATTAGTATATTTTTTAAAAAAATATTGAAATTATGGCATTTATTTTGGTAAGAGCTAATTAAACGTAAGTCAATTACATTAAAATGATAATTTAAACTTGTTTAAATATATTTCACTGAATAGAAATTCGTCACTCGAAATTGAAAATAGGTTAGTTTTTATAGCAATGCTTCTCTGATTCAGTTAACTGCAATAATAGTTTTTTTATAAGACCAAATGTTATATTATCGTTTAATTAGGCTTTTATTAATTAAAATTTATTTAATTATTATTGCGACCTAATACCATCCCATACGTTCAATGCAAAGGTGATCGATAACCTGACCATTGCCAATTTTTTGAACTAAAAAGTGTTATAGCTAAATCGTATCACATTTAAATACTGAGTTATAATAATGAATCTTCTATGCTGAATTGGCAAAATACTATTTCTTATAGTGTGTAAACATATAATTTTTGTGTGCTCAATGTGTTGAAGTTTTTGGTGTTGTTAAAATTATATTATTTTTGGAGTAATTTGCCTTAAGATAGTCTGTGACCACTTTTATTTAGTTGCAATATTTATATATTCTTTGCAATATTCCAAAAATTTTGGCTATGAGAGATAATTAAAATCGGTTTCACTTCAGTGGTTTACTTGGTCTAGGTGTTATTTCTCCATAATTGAATTATTTCATTAATTTGGCAGTCACCTGTATGACTAAAAAAAATTAATATTTTTGGATCCTATTATAATAAAAGCAATTGTATTGCATGTACACCACGATAAAATCTAGTTAGAACTGGAGTATCAAGCGTAGCCAAAGACATAGTGTGATTTATTTTTAGCCTTATATTTAAATAAACAAATTTCTATTGGAATGTTTCGATTTTTTTATGTTTATACGTGTATGAGTAAAAATCAATATACTCATTTGTTACATTCTAAGAAATAACTGATATCATATGAAATCTTTCGATTAGGACTGAGGATACAGCGAGAGTTTCTGTGATAATTGTTATATAAATAGATTCTATATATATCATATTGTTTCAAGATACTAAAAAATTTAAACAAGCTCCGAAATCTACTTTAAGTTGAATCTTTAATTATTTGTGGTTTCTCTTGTTAGTTTCTTACTGGGAATTTTGAATTAGATACTGTTTTGGATTTATGCTAATGAAGAATTGAATGATAAAAAAATATTATATTATTTCTATTAGATCTTTAATATTTACTCATGCAAAGCTGATCCCATTCGTACACTCTATTTAGTGTTTAAGCTGGCATTGCATAATATACTAATGTAGTTGTGACAATAGTATATTTTCGATGTGTTTTTATTGTGTTTCCCTGGTTTTTAATACGGAAATATTCCTTTAATTGTTTTTTTTGTTATGTCAGGTTCGACTGTAAGTATGTTTCATGAATTCTAGCCAGAACCTTATGTTTTTGCTTTATTTAAATTTTCCTATATTGACCATAATAATTTTTGTTGGTATTTACTGCTTACTTTATATTAAAATGGTCTTTTAATATGTTCCTTGATAGTCATACCTATTTTAAGAATATTTGAATTTATTAAATGCTAACCTGAGCAACAAACGATATAAATTAAACGGTGTGGCATCGAATAATAATTTATTTTTAGTTAATCTATTTTTTATGCCAATGTATATTCAGACTAATACTGTTGAACACAAGCGACAATATGACATTCCGTCCTGTACATTGTTTACCACATATTCCCACAATTCATATTTTCATTTACCTCATCTTCCTAGACTGAAGTCTTTGATATATACGTCTTTAATGTTATATTTTTTGTTATGGACCATATTTAAATTAATGGCAGAATGTTAAATATTTTAAATTGTTGTTATTTTGTCCTAAGAACATCTTTGTGCTGGCAAACTTCATATATGATTGTAGCTATACCCGATTCACACAATTTTTGCCTAGTATTAAGCTCATAAATAACTTCCTGGTGTTGATTCAGATAGATATTAAAAACCGTTATGTTAGGTTCATTAAAATTTTCTAGTTGATTAATCATTATTAGGGAGGAAGTGTTATTATTTTTGCGATAAATGAAGATGATTATTTTATTAGTTCTTTCTCTACTAGATTAAATAGCAAAGTATGTGTTCCTGCCGTATACTTGGGGATACATAACGCCAATTTATTGTTCAAATTTAACTAATATATCATTTTAATTGTTATAGCGCGAGTTAAAAGATTTTTTCTATAATTCTCTACCAAATCTATTTGTAACATTACCTTTATTTTTCACTAATTGATATTTTTAAAATGAAAAAATACTTTAAGGTCATATTTTTTATGTTTCTCGTTATTTTTTTCTTTAGAAATATACTAATGAACCTGATATTAAAATTGCACCTGTGTATCTTAATTGACTTTTTAATTTAATTTTAGAAATAATAATTTTATTTAATATGTCTTAGACGTTTTATGTGATAAATATTAGTTTTTATAAATTGTTGTAATCCAAATATCTAATTCTACGTTTTTATTGATGAAGTTACATTTCTATCTAAGATGATAGCTAATTCTTATTTAAAAATGAGTAGAAAGGCAATCTAATTCTTTTAATTATGATTCTTAACGTTAGTGAAAATTATTTTTATGTAAAGGAAAAAATCTTTCTAAATTATTTTAAATTGGTAAGATTACATAAATCATTTTTTGTTAACCGAAATTGAAAATATGTGGTATTTCAAGTATCCCTGCTAGTACCAGGATATTTTATATTAAAAATTAATTTTAACATAAGAATCGATAAAAAATACCTGTATTTATGATTTAACAGCATTCAAATGGTTTGGCTTACTTAATAGAGTATTCAAAAATATGTATTTGTTTAGTCTAGGACTAATATCAGATTCTTTTCACATGTTTTTTGATTGTACCGCACTTGTAACTGGACTTTTGGCTCAGATTATTTCAAAATGGGATAAAAATAAAAGATTCACTTATGGGTTTTATGAAAATTATTTTTTATGTATTTATTAGATATTCAAGGGCTGAAATTATAGCAGGATTCGTCAACTCATCAATGTTATTTTTTATTGGAATATATATTTTAAGAGAAGCGATTGAAGTTGCAATTTCATAATTTTTGTAGTATTTTTAAGAGATTATTTATACAGCCACATATAGAACACCATAGATTATTTCTAGTTTCAGTATCTGGTTTCATCGTTAACTTGATTGGAATATTTGTCTTCCAACATGGTTTATTTTAAATATAACGATAATACTACTAATTTAGGGCATCCTTCAGGTCAGTGTCCGCACGGCCATCACCATGGACATCATCACCATCATGATCATGTAAATAAAGTTTCACATAGTCCCCCAAAAAGTCATGACGTGATTCATTCATATAGTTATGCTGACTATACCTATACTAATGTACTTTATTTTTAAATCTAGTTTATAATTCTTCAAGGGAGAAAGCATGGTCAGTGTTAGAATTGATCACAATGATAAATTAAATGAAAATCCTCATCATGAAAAAATATGTTCACATAGTCATCATGGCCATTCGTGTAAAACACGTAATCGTGGCTCGAGTAGCCAAATAATTCAAGGTACAATTAAGGTAAAGATAGAGTAACATTTAAAGGCGTTTTTCTTCATGTTCTCGCTGATACCTTAGGGAGTGTTGCTGTGATTATTTCTTCGATATTAATTAGTAAGTATGGTTATAGTGATATATTTTTATACAAATGCCATTAGGGTGGTTATGGTCCGATTCTGTGTGCTCAATTTTCTGTGCTATCCTTATAATGATTAGGTTATTTTCATTACTTTGGTAAGATATAGTTTATAGTTCGTATCCTCTTCTGAAAGAATCATTATGTATTTTGATGCAACGAATACCAAGAGAAGTATTTAATGATATTCAGGATGCCATAACTGAAGTAATTTTTATTTGATTACTTAAATCGTTTCTCAAGATTAGAAAGTTTCCCGGTGTTTACGACGTATTGGACACACATTTTTGGACCCTATGTTCAAAAACATACGTTGGTACAGTTAGACTTTTAGTGGCTCCATCTGTTGATACTTCAATATTGCTTAATAGATCAAAAGTAGTCTTTAATGAGGTTCGGAATGTTGTGCGTCTGTAATATTTTACATAGATAGGTATTGACAACATCACAATAGAAATAAACAAGGCCTTTTAGTTCCTTTTTAACCATGAGACTATATTGATAACATAGTTTTTTAGATTAAACTATTTGTTTCATATAAAGCTTATTATGCATTCCATAAATTATGTAAACTAATTATTTACATTTATTTTAAATTTGAATAAATAAGTATATTATTAACCAATATAAATGAATTTGTCATGGTTTTTTAGCCAAGGTAATTAATATATCATTTTTGATCAGAACGAAATATAAAAATCATTCTAATTAATACTGGCAATGGTTAATCAATTTAAAATAATATAAAATTTTCTCTATGGACATATTTTTATAATTAATCCCTGTTTGTGATAACTTTAAGTCGAAATGAATCAATTAAGTGGTAGATCCAATGCAGCATCTTGCATAAGGCGTCTTGCAAATAACATCATTTACTTGGTGCTTTTATCCCTACATCATGTTTTTACACTTTGTTTTAGATGATTTCCGCTCTTATTTTTTTAAAAATTATTTTTTAGTATTAAAATAGATTAGTATAAAAATTTACGTCACACTTATCATATGTGTATTAAAAATTTTTGTATATTATTTTCGAATTTTTTTTCGGACTAATAAAAATATATAAGCGACAGATTTGTGAAATTTGAAGATCAATTCATATTAAAAAATATATTTGATATCAGACCAAGCTTTTCACACATTTGAGAATTTAAACATTGTTTCAGGGAATAATGGATGTCATAATTGAATTTCTTTTAAATTAATAGTTCGTGATCCATGTAATTTTACATTATTTGTTTTTCGTTTTTATAATTAAGTTAAAATAGATTTTACCGATTAATTATACGCTGGCTAATTTCAATTGTAAATCATCTTTTGTATACTCTTTAATATTTTTTTAATTATAAGTTGTTTAACCCAATTAAATTGATGCAATTTTTCGAATTCACTATGGATAGTAATTTATTTCCGATAATCCTATCTTGTGTGTTTGACGCAGTAAGTCAATGAAGTTTTTTCTTTATTATCATTTAGAGTTTTATTAATTAATTTTTTTTATATGAACAAGGATTATAATATTTTAGGTAAAAGCAATGAAAATAACTGGGCTTAATGCTCCTGAGAGTATATTCTTCTAAGCACTGTTGTACTATTTTATAGAATTTCTTTCAGCATTTATGTGTAGTCAATGCTTCCATTCATCAAAAGATTTTACTATAATAAATTTAAATATGAAGGTTAAGGTTTTCATTTAGTAACATTTCACCCTACATTCATATTTTATTTTATTATATTCTTTCATAATATAAACGGCATAAACACTTATTTGAGCAATAAAAGTTTTTTTGCCATCCAATGTGCTTTTAATAAATGTAATATTGTTATAATAATTGTTTGAAGATTTTATTTTTTTTATCTCTTGCGACTGAAAAAATGAGATACAGACACTAATAACAGGCCTCAAACCTTTGTTTTTTATCCTTCGTACTTTTTGTAACAAAAAATTACATTCATTTTATGATCAATTTATGTTGTTTTCATCTATATAATCAAATTTATATACTTTTTTTCATCGATAATTTAATACAGCAACGAGCAGCCAATTATTGATAATTGAGTCAAAATTTTAAATTTACAGTAAATAATTTGATGTATTTTTCCTAGGCATGACAGCAAATATTATTTAAAATAACATATTAATCATAAAATGGATTCGGATATATTTATGAATGGACTTAGTATATATGATGAACTTTTTCTGTAACGGACTGATGCGCTTTTGTATTTATGAAAATGTTACTCAAAACTCTTATGTAGTTTAAATATGAAAAGCTTAATTCATTTATGTCCTATTAATATTCAGTCCTGAATGCACGTTCATAGCTCGAAGCTACTTCGCAAAATTTCATGTCAGTGAGATTTCCTATATATGTTTTGAATTTGATTGGTTATCAGTTACCGATTTTGTAATGAACACGATTACAATTTAGAAACCCTTCATTACTGAAAAAATGGTGTCTCACTGATGTAAAAATCATAATGAATTTGGAATGTTAAGTTCAATTATACGAGATTAATTTCAAAAATTACAAATTTTTTTTCATGTATTTTATTATTATTTTCATAGATATATACCGTTGTTTTAGCCCTATCATAATATTTTTGGCTTAGGCAGTTAATATGAAACATAAAAGATATTAAAATATAGATTGATCCACAGTATTCTGGTTTTAATGCACACGAAACATATGCTTCTTATGTTAATAAAAATATTAAACAATTTTTGTAAAATATTTGCAGTATTAGAATTTTCGAACAGATCAGACTCTCGTCATGATTTCATCTAAGAATTTCCGATTATTCGAAAAGTTAACCCTTAATAGAGTTAATAAACATAGTGCATGAAGGAAGAAACATAAGTATGTGGTCATTAGCTATTATTATGGAAACCTCTTTAACGTTCAGATATAAGCGAAAACAACTCATAACTGGTAGGCACACAAAATTATTTCTTCATTTAATATTTGATATAGCTTAACTATGTTTTCTTTTGAATTTTCTGTATTACACTTTTTCCACTCTTATTGAAATAAATCATTTATTTAAATTGAGAAACTTATGCAAGAGCTTAATTTGTTGCACAATCTTTTATTGAAATTTACGACAGCTCAAATTTTTACATCAATCTTCCTACCTCATATTGCACAACTAGTTAAAACCCAGTTCCATTTATAAATATAACGCTTCCTTCCAGAAAAAAACATAAAATATAATTGATTTAAAAGTTTTTGAATTTTTTAAATTTAATTTTTCATTATACTGAAAAATACTTTTTGATCTAATAAAATTTTTTTATATTTCTGCCTATTGAATGATAGAATCTAGATGTAGCATTGGAATTCAAATATTTGACAAAAAAAAATACGATTTTAACACAATCATCATCAGTAAGGTTAAGAAAATTATTTTTATTTCATTTAAATTTATATCACTCTCACTGATCTTAGAGTTCTATATATATTTTGATACTGCCGTATTTTATAGACTGAAAATAATACAACTAGTTATAAATATACCTTCATTTTCTGAATTAATAGAGATTTCTTATTTCATTTCAAATATTTGTGCTAATTTTTATTATATAAATCAAAGGAATATATTTTTTAATTAGTTCATCATTCATTGTAAAAAATAAGGAAAATTTTCTTATAAAGTCTATGAGAGACTATTACCGTCTAGAGATTTACAGAATACCAATTTTTAATTTTGAAAAAAGCGATTAAGAGATAAATTTAAGGATTTTTGTATTCTGACTTATATTTTCTAGCTCTTCAATGTTACAATTGTTTTTTTAATGTTTAAATATATCGATAAATGGTCTAAAGATTTAGTAAAAGTTCATTTTATTCTATTTACATGAACCTAAAAAATATAGAATATTAATCAGACCTGTCAACTTAGAGGTCACACCGCACAGCTAGTATCTGAAACTAATCTTAAAATAATTCTTAGAGATATTTCATGGAAAACCGGATGACGTTATATTTTATCAAAATCTACATCATTTACAGGTGACAATATACAAGAAATCTTTTATCGGAGTATGCTGGACCCATGACTATAAAAATTACCTTCATAACCGTAGCAGATAAAATAAAAATTTTTTAGATTTAATAAAAAATATCAATTATTTTAATGACGTACAAAATGATGTAACCGAGATTCATTAATCCTTAGTTATAATATATTTGAATATTTCATAATGATTTTACATTGTTAATTGTGAATATATATCATGTTCCGGCAGATATTTAATATTTTTACCCATGGTACGGTTAAACAGAATAATAGTTTTAAGTTCTTAATTTTTGTATGATATCAATCTATGAGACCCTGCCGTGATTACGAAAATTAAAAACTCTCCCGTTACAAACAAACTCATTACTGGTGCCACATAATTTCTCTGCACTTAAAAAACTCGATAAGGTGGTTGCGGTGTAAAAATAATTTATTAAATTAACCCAAAACACCAATTTTTATAGAATAAATGTTATAAAAATATTTTTTTACATAGCTTCAATAGTTTATATAAAGTAATGTTATTTTATCTTCTACCTATATATGTTGTTTAATATTATAATATAAATTGTGGGTTAATAAAGCGAACCATGTAATTGTCTCAGGTAAAAAAACCGATATATGTAACAAATTTACGAAATTTTGTTTAATATCACCCAGTTTCATGAATTCTAGCAATATCAAAAATCACCATTGGTGTTTACTTTACAAACAGCCTGTGACCCACACCCAAATCAAGTTATTGTCAAAGTGATAACCGATATATTATAGTAAAAAAATACAGAAGCAAGAGTTTATTAGGATATTAATATATACTATAGAATATAAAAATTTAAATAATCTGTTAGATAAAAAAAAGTTTGAACAAATTTTTAATAATATATACCATAAAAATGCTAATTTTAGTTTTTTATGAAGTTATTATTAATGATAATGGAAATTTCGCTGTAATTATAAACCAATCTTTGTAAAATTTTTATTAATATATACATAGTTATGTTTAGTTTTATTTTTATATGCTTCTGTTAAGATACATTAGTAAAATAAAATTTCTTTATTGAAAAACAAAACCATAATATTTTGCATTTAAATAAAGAAATATTAAATTATTTTAAAAACATTTATATAAATATGTTTTAGACAATTATTTAATACTAGAAAAGTCACAATATTTTTACTTTAGTGGCATCCTACCATTCCAGGATTTTGCATACACCTGGCTAATATAGGCTCACAGCAACTTCTACTGCACGGATTACATTGATTAATGCAAGGAGGAGGGCACATCCCACTATAGGCTTGACTAATGAGCCCAAGTGCAGTTTGAGCAGCTAGCCCAGCTGCTTGAATTGCTGCTATTGGTGTTGGAGGTGCCATTGGAACCGCTGGTGGAGGAAGAGGTGCAACTATCTGTGGAGCAGGTGGGAGACAACATTGCGGTGGGCAACTTGGTGGGCAAACTGGAGCTTGCATGCCGATTCCGCTACCATAACCAGGGACTAATGAAGGTGGAGGTAAACATTGAGGAGGACAAAGTGCAGATGCTGCAGCATTCAAAAATGCCGAACCTACTCCTTGTGAACTGGGCATCGGCGGGGGCATTGGAGCTCCCATTCCCATGCAACATGCTTGCTGACATCCTGGAAGGCATGAAGCTGGACACGGTGGTGGGCAATAACTTCTTCTTGCTGCATTTTCTAAAAAATGTTAAGCTAAGTTCGAGAATTGATATAAACCCTGGGCTGCTGAAACAGTGAAAATGATAAATAGTGTTGGTAAAATTTTTATAAGCATCTAGTTCCTTTATGTTTTATAAATATTTTAAAATAATATTTTACCCAAATACCAGTTATGACAATACTAAAATGATATATGGTGGCAGTATTTTGTATTTGTTTATTGCCCACCTGCAAGCAATTATGACGCAACTTTAATTAAATACATCTATTTAACCTGTTATTTTGAAAAAAAACAACCTCTTTATTTGACTATTTGTTAATATTTTTATTAATAATTAAAAAATATTCTCTTATCTTTTATAAAATTACATACACGACTTTCTTTTAATGTTATTCCGAAATTTCGTAAATAAAAATTCCACTATGTAGGTATAAAAATATATTGCATACAATAGCCTTCAAATTAGGATCAAGAAACCATCTGGATTGATTTTTATTGGTTTTATAAAATATCATCTTTATTACTACTACATATTACAATTTTAACGGTTCGCGGTTACTACTGCGATTTAATAATTTATATTAAAATAAACTAAAAGTTTTAGAAATATATACATATACAAAAATTGGTAAAATTTTTAACCTTCGTTAATACAAAACAAAATTTTTTAATCATTTTAATAATAAATCGACAAAAAGGTTTTGTAATTTATTGCTGATTGGGTCTATTTAACATTGAAAACATTCAAAATTAAATAAGCTATAAACTATTACTTAATCAATTAGTTCTATATTTATAAGTAGCATGGAAAAGTACATTGAATCAGAAAAGTATACAATCAGGATTTAAAATAATGAAAATTTATTCTTTGAATGGTATAATCTACTCAAATGGATACTATACCAAAAAATATGTCTATAGCAATAATTTTGGATGCTAAATATTTTGCCTATGAACAATATACTGTTAGATCACATATCTCACTATAAGACTCTAACCAAGCTTTCATCACTTCTTATGTTTCTCCACCTGTTTTCTCATGTTAGTATATGTACGGATTAATGATAATCTGTTTCACTATTGTAAAAATTTCTTTTAAGATTTAATGGAATGCAATTTGAGTTTTACAGCCCTCACATGAAACTAATTGAATTCTTCATCGAAGTTATTACAACGTATTCATTTAAAAAAAAACATATGATATAGATATGTAAAAGTGTGGATAATGTACCTTCACCTTGTAAGAGGAACTAAAAAAAATAGGTATTATCCAATAAATTTGATTGATTATTTGTAACGATTAAAATATATTTGAACTGGTTTCAAACTTATCATAACCTATTCCTTCTCTATTTTATTGTTGATATAAATATCAAAAATATCCTTAAGACTTGCAGATTTTTTTGCATTATTCAAAGTTCTAACAACATGAATTTTAAAGAGTTAAAATATGCTGATATCAGGTTAGAATTCTAGATCGGATCTACATCAGTTATTCCACGTATTAAAAAAGTTTCAATTTTTTTCCCGGAATAAGAATGATAATATAATTTTAAAGATTTCTTTGCTACCATACAAAAAGATTTAAAAGAATTTTAATACAAAGTGAATTCATTAAAGTTAAATAATTAATCCACATACATAATCAATATTACCCACTTGAGCTAAAGTAACCCCTAGTGTTAATGGCCTTTTTTCTATATTAGATTATCCTCTTCAAAATAAATTTTAAATGATTAAATTAATTCTAAGAACTAAATAATTCATTTGTGCAATAAAGGTTATTTTTGAATTATTTGTTAAATATTTTCTTCTGTTATCTTGAAAGATGTAGAATATGAAATCTAAGGATGATATCAGAATTATTTAATCCTCTAACAGTATCTAATTAAATTGATTGAATCTGGAAATAATTATCTTACTAACTGTTTTATTTATTCCAAAAAATAAACTTTTTATATTATATATTGCTTATTTTTACATAAAAAAATTATGATACACCGTGAATTGCTTTAGATTGATTAAGTTCAAGGCTTGATCAAAATCTAATGTAAAACAAAAATAAACATACACAACTAGGTTCTCCTGTTTTCAATAATAATTTGAAATGTGTTATCACAGGAAAAGAGCTTAATTAACTTTGTAAGAAGTCAATATGCAAAAAAAAAATAACAACATAATAATTACTGGCAAGATTTTCATTATCAAAATTTAAAAAAAATAATCGAAAACTTTTAAATATTTTAAAGATAAAATGAATCTTAATGAAGATCAAAAATATCTTAAATATGAAACCTTATTTATTGAAGTAAATATATATTCATCTTGAAAAAAGTGCAATTTTAATTTTTTTATATTTGATAACCTCCTTCTTGGATCAGAGTTGTTAAATGAGTATTTATATATCCCTTTTAAAAGAAAATTAAGGATGAATTTTTTCAATTTGTAAATCTATTGAAACAGAAATATGCTCACTAAGCAATATTAAAATAAATTTTCTTCAATTTATTATTGAAACTGACTGACATTAGTAAAAATTGGTTGCATTCAACCTGCTCTGTGTCCAGGATTTAAAATTATTAAATGCTCGTTTTTATAATCAAACATATACGGACTTAAAATTAACAAAACCGTATTCTCCAATATTTTTTTTGAAACACACGAAAGAAAGAGATTAATGTTACGATCCTATGTCTTTGTCATGTATTTAAAACTATAACCTTAATATATGTGTTAACAACCAGGAACGAATGAATTTCTCATATCTGTTAGTATCCAATATTTTTATGCACGTCAGAAATAATTTTTTTAATTACTTGAAATCCTAATTATTTTGGAGAGCATCTACACATTTTAACGCATATATAACGTGCCAATCTACAACTAAGATCGTCTACGACTACTAACGAGTACTTAATACGCTACAGCATATGATCTCTTACTACTTGTTATGAAAAAAATTATAAAGAATTTTAACATGTTCTGAGATGAACTCATTATACGCGGGAAACCATAATGATTGATCTATCACTTAGTCTAAATTTGTTATTCGAATTGCTAATTAAGTTTGTGGACAGTGTTCACTTGTCTTTATCTACAATATAATAACAAAATTTTTTTGAATCTATAACTCGTTTATTCCAACCCTATCCGTAGAATAAAACTCCTGTTGTTTAACATAATTTCAGTAACTCTCTTTTCGCTGTTACAAATAAAAACTGTCAAAAATATTGCTTAAAAACTATTTTAAAAGCATAATCTATATCATCAAACATATTCTCTATGGCCATTATTTATATATTTTGTTTAAGTTCATCGATTTATTAAATAATTAAAGTTTTGTGTAACTTTGAAATTAATTAGGATAATTCTGTTGTCCCATAATATCTAAAGGAAAATTTGACACATTGAGAAAGAACAAAAGATGGAGATTATATACATTACACTCAAATCAATCATTTGTTGCCAGGAGTAAGAATTGTGGCAATGTGTTTGCATATGATATTAGGGGATTACCGAATTATTTTTTAAAAATTATTTAAAGAAGCAAATAGAATGTATACAGAAATGAATATTTTTAAATTTTTGCAAATGTATGTTGGAGGAATGTGGCAAAGATCTTTAAAACAATTTTTATTAAAATTTTAATAAGAGCCGTTAATGGTATTTGTAATGAAAAAGAATCCATTAACCAGAATCTTTTGAATTCTAACACCAATTAATGCAGAGATCCAATTTTAATATATGACTTAATAGAACAGAACATGATTTTCTGACTAAATAAGATGGTAAGTCGTTGTGCAGTCATCAATGATAATATGATTAAATCAAAGACATTATTGCATAGTGAAGAGAAAAACATCGAAACTTTTAAAGCTTCAAATTGATGGTTAGATAAATTAGGAGTGAAGAATTACTTTAGGGTAAGAAAATTTAATGGAGAAGTGTATAAAGTATTTACAGAAAATCATTATGACTTTTTGCAGTTGTTAAACTCAAAAATAAATGAATATGTATTAGATAAAGACTTAATGCAGAAAAAACAGGATTGTTTTATAAGCTTATTCCACCCATGTCTATACACAAGAGTAGTCACCCTGAATATAATTTAATGAAAGATAGATTGCCCGTTTTATATACACAAATATGACTAGAGCAATAAAGTTAAAGCCCATTGAAATTGGTAAATTTTCAAACCCTCGTTGCATCAAAAATTTAAACCTTGAGCAGTAAGTAATCATACCCATTCGTATAGGGAATTGTAACTGCACATACTTTTTCAATTTGACTTCAAAAAGGGGTTTTCGAAATACAAAGGAACAGAGACGTTTTCTCAAGGTTAATGACAATTGTTCTTTTCATTAAGTTAAACTGGAGTGAAAATGTATTGAAATTATATTTCTAACAAAAAAATCAACTGCATAAATACAGTCTATAGATCAAGGCTTGATTCGATATTCAAATTTGTATTCAATAGTAAAAAGCTATGCAATATTTTGAAAAAAAATAATAACAAGGAGGAATACACTCGAGGCCTATAAAGAATTGATCATAAAATATCCAAATAAAATGTTTATTGGCATGGGATATGTAAAAGTAGATACAATAAGAAATTATTTTGGAAACGCCAAATGGAAGATTAATGATTAAGCCAAAGATTTTAAAGATGCTTTTCAAATGGAGACATTTATCATATTTTTGAAGCTATCTAATTTAATTAATCTTAGGAATAAAGACTTAATATAAAATGGATTTTGATGAAAAAGTAGTTTTGATAGAACATTTTAGCACTTTTAGAACAAAATCAAGATGTTTCTCTGTATAAATCCTCAACCTCAGATAATGAAGTGAAAGATGGCGGAAAAGAAACGATAATTAACATTGCAAAATGTTCATTGGCCTTACAAAAAATCACAAACTTCTCTAAGAAGAAGAAAAACTTTAGCCTTAACCACTTTACCGCGCTATTATTTCACCGATAAACCAAAAATTAAATATTCTCGATATTTATTCATTAGTTTTAAAAGAATCAACATATTAGATATTATGCGAACCTATAAAACCTAATAATGAGTCTAAAATATGAAATTTCAATCAATACTTCTTCTATCTTGATGCTAATAATATAAAAACAATTTAGGAGTTATAATAGTAGAAATAATATTAATAATAACCTTACAAAGAAGAAAAAATGAAAGAAAAAAATTAGGAAAATTATTTTATCATTTTTTCAAAGTGAATAACAGACGTCATAATATAAGATTCCTAATAGTGAGTCTTAGAATGATAATTTTTGAAAAATAGAATGATGCATAAAGGAAATTCGCAAATATCACACTGAATAAATCATTTCATTAACGACAGAATTCGGTAAATTGATTATTCTTTATTTGTTCTCTAATCAAGGCCTGATATTTGGCCAGTAAAAGTATGGAACTTTTGCAAGTAGCAGACACAAATATAATTAAACAAAGCACGCATGTATGCGGCATCGCAGTTAAATGGTTAAGGAAATTACAGGAGTTGACAATCTGAGTAGATTCCTAAACGGAAGAGGTGTGGTGGAACTCTTGATAATTGGATAATTAAAAAATAATATTTAGGTTGTTTTTAGATCTTTTTCTTATAGTTTTGGATAAATTTTTGTAGGGTCCATCATTTTTCTATTTATCTATTAACCATGAAGCAGTCCCTTACATAATAGTCAGCAATTACCAATATGAATAAAAATTTTCACAATGAAGCAGTTGTTAAAAATAGTACAGCAAAGATTTTATAAAGGGCCAAATTTATGGATGGAATAAATTCTGTCAGTTGAGAGAGGGTTTATTGTATTTAGATTTTTGTCATTCAGAGATTACAGGTACCTGTTTTTAGCATAGAGTTCGACTAATTTTTACAGCGTTAATTCGTTTATAATTTTGATATTTCTCTTAAACAATTTTTGATCCATTTCAAAAATTTTCATTTATAAGTTTTTATATACAAACGAGTAAAGAAAGCCAAAGAATGGTTTTTCCGCCTGTTAATGCATTGTAATCACAGTTCAGAAATAAACTAGCATGGATATATATATATATATATATATGTTCAGTTATCGATTTCACGCAAACTGACTATATTTAAATATTATGGCCGAATCTAAAAGCGGCTTTAGCATATATACTAGGTAGTACTTGTAGATAGAATATGTCGTGCCTTATCATATTGGTGATAGCAAAATGTCTTTTCTCCCTCAAATTCTGCGTTCTAACTCCAGCCTAGAAAGTTGTTTTACTTGATTTGATGTTATTTCTATCGAGAACAATTAAAATGCGACAAAAAGTCTCCTATCTTACATGCTTATTTGGATAATGAGCTCTTTAATGTGTACTTTTTATTACATTTTATTCAGATCCAGCTACTGGAAAGAAGAATGAAAAAAATATCGATTTTCTTGGGGAAAGAGTCAAATCTAGAAATATTTTTTCTTCTTACTATACAAAATTTGAATTTGCTCGTCTTTCCTCAGGTAAAGAGATACCGTTATTTCGTAGACGGAGTGAATTTACTCTACGGAACGCCATGCCTGAATTAGAGGTGACATCGTTAATTCGTGGTAGGACAAAATATTTTATCCTCCCATCCGGTTTCAATTCGCAACCAACTGGTTATTCTTTAAGACATATTAATCCAATCTCTGTGTAAAAAAGGGTCTATCCCAATGAGGCCTATTCAATCCACATTCGTACCCTTAAATTTCGTGAACGATGGGAACACTAAATCTGGAGTAATTGCAATATCTGCGTTAAAAGTTTCAAAAAACACACTAATGACAAAATTATTAGGAAATTACAAAAACTGGAAATGAATAAGCCTAATAAAGTGACCGAGAAAATATCCCAAAACATAAACCAAAAACTTTGATTCAAATTTGTTGCATCTGAACACTTTGCCAAGGTTTGTAGGGGTGAAATGATATGTTCTACGTGATAAGAAAGGGATTATTTTTTTCTTAGCTATGGAGGAATAAACCTTTACCTGCTCCTTATGAATTCGGAGGCGGTTCAGTAAGATGGGACTTA
>LDMZ01036764.1:0-11750 GCA_001455285.1 Sphaeromyxa zaharoni | reverse complement strand
CAATAAAAGGTATATAAGATACTGACTTTTAGTGAATATCGTTTTTGCATCTTAAATTTCTCAAAAGATGTTTCAAATAAAAAATTAATATAGTCGTGTGGGAAATAAAAACATTTCACACAAGATAAAAAAGTTTCATTGGTAAAATTTTTATTACCCCAATTTCAAGATATAATTTGGTCGAAAAAGTATTTATTATCTACGACAGTAAACGTAGAAGCAAGATCAATTAAAATTTTAATTTTGGGCACATGCTAGTGAGAAAAAATATCAAATCGAATCAATCCCACTAAGTATCAGTATATCAAGAACCCAAATAACATTTTTTTTTACTTCAGAAAAGCTTTTTACATTTTTGAAAACCGTATTCAAAATTTTTTAAAACATTATTTAAAAAGAAATAAAAAAATAAAAGATTATATTATAAATGCCTCCGACATAAGAGCAAACTTATTCTTCTGTTTAATAAACAATCCCTACACATAGTGTTTCTGATAAAAGCATAACGTTCAATAAACATCCTGCCCAAAAATTTTGAAGGCATTTTTGGTTTTCGAAATTTGCATCCAATATTTCGCTAGAGATAGAAAGAATAGCCCTTGGTGTGAGCGAAACTTTTTTGAAATATCAATTAATAAGATTTCTTATTCCTGTGTAGTCATTGCCATTAATTTTAACTATAAGGGTAATAAGATTAATGAATAGTATGAAAAAGAAACTGCTGATACACCTGTTGTAGATTAATACTACTGTGACAAAACTTTTAATCGTAAAAAGCCTGCAGTTAATTTAAAAAATATCTTTTCTCGTATATACACACATTCTCACTTGATATTCCAAATTTTTAGAAGGATATTAAATTCGATATAAGGTGAACCAAACGAGTTATCCAATAAAATTAAAAGATAACATGTAGATAAAACTTTAAAGAGAAAAGATATGACTTCCTTAGAAAATTATATTATCTTGAATGAAAAATTCAATTTATAACGCTAAAATTGTTATCATTCAATGTTGGGAAAAGATTAAATTTTCTATCCTTGTGATACTAAATGAGTGAGATTAAGAGCCATGAACAATTATACAGGCTCTCCAGGAAAGTTTAATGAGTGAATTTTCTTATAAGTAGTCTGTTTTACGATTATAATAGTGCAGGTTTCGATGTTAAATGTAAAAGAGAGAAATCTACGAGATAAAACTTTAAGGTAATCTATACAATGGACATCAGGTCAACTCGAAAGTACATGCAACATTCTTTACATCAGGGAACATAATTTCATTTATAGAATAGTCTAATTAGAGAATGAATTAGAACATTCATTAATAGATAATATTTAATTGTATCAATATAGGCGGTCATCAGTCGCAATTTATGGTAGATTCTTAAGTGGGCGGCGGCCTCGGTTTTCTATGTTCACCCATCCATAATTATTGTCCTGGCTACTTACATTAAATTGTTAAACAACCAATGTAATAAATAAATTATAAGAGTAGTTGATAATTGTTTTATTTAGTTCGTTTAATCATATTTCTTGAACGTATCTTTCCAACGAAAACAACGTTATTCGTTAACCACGAAAAAGAATACTGAAGGTCAAGTAATAATTAATTTCATCAAACTTGTCCAAAAAAGAGCCTAAGTTAAATTTTCCGACAGACTGGAATGAAATATGGAGAGGCTGGACTGAAAATCTCTAGTTTTGAATGTACTTTGCGACAAAAATGAGCCAAAATTATACACAGCTGTGGTTAAAATCCATATAGTTTAACATTGAATATTGATAATCAAGAAATATTTCTAAAAAAATTAATATTTTTAAGCATTTTAATAGTAATGAAATCCTTTTTTATGTATTCATAAATTAGCAAATATTATTCTTGACCCTCAGATACAGCGGGCATCAGTTTAATGGAAATTTTGTATTTAAAAAACAATTTGTAAAAATCTTAAAATAATATACTTATCAGACTTTCGTAAAAGATTATTTTTTGTAGAATAAATAAATTTTTCAAATTTATATGTTTCTAATCATTTTTATTTACTTTTTTTTAATTCAATCGTCACACATATTATTCTTAAAGTATGGGACTAAGTAATTAAAAGTACGTTAGATATAAAATTACCTTGTTCTAAGGTATTTTGAAATAATGCAGTGTTCGAGGTGTAACACGAAATTAACGATCCAATAGTGGGTAAATTTTACTACAGGGTTCCGAAATTATACACAAAATATTTAATTATTCTGAGTGTATAGAATATTTACGAAAAGAGTTATTCAGGAACTTTTAGATGAAGTTTTTCACATTTGTTTTTAGTAAGATTTAATATTATTTTGAATTATCTAACAAATTGGATCGGTTTTATGATATATCAAATTTTTGGCAACCAGAGAAAAAAATATGATTTAAAAATAATAAAGTATAGTCTCATTAAAATTTGATTTTGGTTAAAGGGCATGGAATGAACGTCTAAGTCAAATGTAAGATCGGATAATAAAAATAAAAACCCTACCATGTATTTAACGATTATCATAACAAATATCAAAAATATAATATACTGGGTTGAGAAAAGAACCTTTATGTACTTTTATCAGATTTTACTCATTTAAGGTTCAAATATTATAAAAGTCTTAATAAAAAAAACTAAAAATTTTTTCCGAAAAGTAATTATGAATTAAGATTGAACAGGATGTATATGAGATGAGATCAATAGAGATGTTCAATGATTGTTGTGACGACAAAGTTCTGTGTAAAAATTTGTCATTTCTCTTAAAAAATAAGGCTTATTATTTAAATTTAAAAAGTTCTGAATAAATAATTAAATACTATTGTTATAGTTCTTGGGTGGCAAATTCTCTATGTTTTTTGTATTGATTTTAAAATTACGAAAAGGAAAATATCCAATGATAAGGCTTGAATATTTTACAAAGAATAAGAATAAAATACTCTGTTATTACAGCGTAATAATTCACGTACTTTCTGAAAAAGTATTTTATCTCTGCTAATAATACAGTACTGTTGAGAGGTTTATAATCGGAAATCCCAAACAAAATAGATAATGATTACACCGAGTAAAGGCAGGTAGATCCAATCAATGGATCATATATCTTACTACAACTTGTAAAAATACTGATGATGTTGTTAAAACCCTTAAATGTCTATGCTTGCCATTAAAGAAAAAAGTGCTAATTTTGTTGAAAGAAATACATAAAAAGCCTATTTGAAATTTGTACGAAAAATATCTCAATTTATTTAAAACTATATGTTTTATGAAAGTTCATATGCTATCATTAAAATAAAATTAAGGTAATTAGTTGAAAAGTTGCATAATTTCTTGTTTACATGGCTTAAAATAAACGTAATACATATAAATAATAAATTCCTAGCCAAATTCAATTTTTCTTTTAATATATAAAAAGGATTTTTCGACCATGACTCCAATTTATATGAATAACTTTAAAAATGCAGGCTGGATATCTCATATGTACATTCCTATCGTAGAATCAACAAGTGATTGTATCATTCGAAATTCCTTAAATCTGCTTTAATTCAGGGTCTCTAAAATATCCAACCAAAATACTTTAAATATGCAATACTGAAACTAACCTTACCTAGACGCTCAGTTAAAAGGTTATTGGTAGATGACATTTATAAACGGCCTGTTAATAAATGGGAAATGTTTACTAGCTCATATCCCGACCAAATAAGGCTTGAAGGTAATTCTTATCTTACTAAAAAATTCACCTATATATAAGGTACGTATATGGTATATTTTCCTCAAACTTCAAGAAAATATTACTGAATTAAATATTAACTTAATAAAAATATATACATTTGACATAATCCTTAAAAATATATCATGAATCCTTTATTTTTAAACATTCTTAAGAATAAATAAAACTAAAATTAGTTCGAAATAATATAAGATATATATTCTGATATCTGAAAAACATTTTCAACCCAAAAACTAGCAAAAATCTGTAATGATTTAATCACTCGACGTAAGTACCGAACATATACATCTTTCATACCATCTCAAAAATCGTATAATTACTGTATGTTTTAACATTAGACAATATTCATTTAAAAATTTTATTCTGACACTAGTTTCAACTAGCTAATAAGCTTATCTACCATATCCGATCTAAGTTCTAGTAACAGCCGATGTTTGTGAGAATTTCGGCCAAACATATTCAGCATCAAACAAATTGATCAAATTTGATATTTTATCAAATAATACCGAAAAGCTCATTCCATATAATTTAATATCTTTTCTCCGTATCTGGTATTATGCAATTGGAATACTGAATATGCACTTTCTAACATTCTTATACCTGTGAGATAGACCAGCCTCAAGGTAGCAACACAAAAATCCGTATTCCCAATAAAATTTTGCTTAGCTAAAGGGTACGCTAGGATTGAAGTAAGTGTAAGGGAATATTTTAATTTTGTAACAATCTTATTTTTATCATAACTTCATAAACAAATTTAGAATTTTTGAGAGTAACGCTCCTTAAACATGTTTAATGAATGGTGAAAGCTTTCATCAAATGACTGTTACACACTAAGAAACACTTCTCTTCATCCACAGTAGTTTGTACTGGTCAATTTACAGTATTTGAAATTCAACCAAATCAAGCCCTATCTATCGTTTCAACTTTCAACAGGTCAAGATACCTATTTTGTGTTTTGAAATGTTTACAATTTTTAGCTTTAACCTTTAATCCTAGATGGTATTGTAATCTATGAAATTATTTGAATTTTAATGAATGATTTTTCTCATTTTTAAAATATTATTATACTTTTAATTGCAAAAAATAAGTGATTTTGTAGAACAGGTTGAATACGCTATCCGTAGTTCTTTAACAAATTCAAGTGGGCTTTTTAACCATAAAGCATCATGTTAAAGTCATAGAATTCAATTTTCATGATGAAGAAATTTTTAGCGTCCAAATTTTGCTAAAATTTTTGTCCGTATCCATAGACTATTTTAGCAATGAAGAATTATTCAAAACGTCTTGAACTTCCTTAGTGTCTAGAAAGGGACATGCATCTGTTATGGTTCCACTATTGACTTTTATATTGTCAATACTTAAAGGTATACCACCTGATGTTTAGAGTTCCAATAACACCTGGATGGCCAAAATTGGATAGATCTATAAATAATATATTTTAATCTGTGCGACTTGCGAAGGGTTTATAGCTAATTAACGTGATGAAAAAATCACCTATTGTTTTACAGAATAAATATTAATTGTCAGATATTTATTTATTGCATAGTTTAAAATATTCATTCTATAAAAAAAATTATTGTAGAACAAGAATGAAATCCTTCAATTATCCTGAACTTAGGCCAAAAATCACAATTATATAGCATACAATAAAAAAATATCTAATATTTAAAAATCAACAGCTTTTTCTTCTTTTCATGTAAAAAACGTCTAAAAATTAGGAACAGATCCATGAAAGCATACTCAAATATTTTATAAGAATTTTACCACCACCCATCGAAGACCCTAATATTTTTCCAAAAGAGGCGTTTGGCAAGAAAAAGCTTTTATCCTCCACTAGCTTACTTATTTTGACAGTCCCAGGAATTAAATATTATCAATAACTGATATGGAAGATCTTTGTTCCATAAGCCCTTTAGCAAATCATCCACACACATCATTAATAACTACAAAAAAGGCCATGACTTCCTCCGGTATTAGATTTCTTCTTGAACTATTATGATATCACCTTGTTAGTTGTTTTGTATTGAGGCCAATTTCTAAGATGCTTTGTTTGTTAAAATTTATGCCATATAGAATATACTTTAAGGTTCACTATTTTTAATATTTCTTCTAAATCAGGTCTTTTGATATTTGAGTTATCTTAGCATCATTTCTTTCATTTTCATGAGATGAAATATTATAAAAGATATTTTTTTAGTCAATTTGTGTTTGTTCCTCGATATCTTCCAGTTCTTTGGTCTACCTAACTCAATCCCGTAAACTTTTTAATTTTTGTTTTTAAGATAATTTAACTTTAGAAGAAATCTCCCCACTTGACGTAGTAATTATGTGGCTCTAGGATATTTCTTTGAAATTAAATTTCAAACAATTTTTAAAAGTGATTTAATATCCTGAAGTGATTCACCTATGTAATACATGGGAAAAATAATCTGACGAGCATAGATCTGTCAAGAACCAGTATTAAATCTGTTTTTCATGTCAAAGAATAATTATTTAGTAAGTCGTCTTGTCAAACTTCAAAAAATTTTTAAATTTAATTCTTAAGAAACCAGTTGCTAAGTTGTAATTAAGTGCAAAGATTCATCCGGCCGGGGCAGGATATTCATACCGCATTGAATAGTCACATATATTAATATAATTGTGGTACCGAAGACACCAGGAATGGACTCGAGCCATCACATGGGGAGTTAAGAGGCCCGAAAGATGACGAAACATAGATTTTTATAACATTAGCTGTAGGTAGCTGTTGTTACTATACTGAACATTAGCTTGATGAACAGGTACATTGGGAAGGAGCAGCAAAAGAGGAAGTCATCCAGAACTCCTTCAAGTCTCTCTTCGCGACCTACCAAAGGACCGCGAGCTATCGCGTGGATAACTCAATAAAATTATAACAAAGTTACTATAACTAAACAGCAAGAATAAAATTAAGCCGCCGACTTGCACAAAACATGATCTCCTTTTTATATTGAAGGAGTACTCACGTGAATTTAACACTGTATATTGCTTAAATAAATTTAAGGCAAGTTCCAATTTTCATTTCCATCATAATAGTAATTTCAAATCTTTTTACCTATGGTAAAGAGGCACATGTAAATTAAAATTTTGTAGGTATTTTGATAAAAATTACTCGCTATTGTAGCACTACATGTTATATGATGCTCCCAAAATTATCGATTCATGAACGGTATTTATCTACTTAAGTAATATAAACATTGTTTCTTCCAGTATTGCCCTTTAAGACAATTTTCAACACAGGCACTACTCAGTTTTTTATTTTTTGTCTAGAAGCTTTTTCACCTGCCATGATTATTGACTGTTTGGAATAAGGATTATAACACCTAGATTAAGTTATTCCATATTTGCCCCGTTTTATAGGTTGTTTTCCGTAGTATTTAAAAAATTCTCTTAAGGTTAAGAGTAGGAATTATCGTTATTTGATTTTTCCACTTGCTGGTTTGTAATTGCAACTAAAATCATGTTATATTTATTTATGATGCTAATATTGCGGTTTTGGCATCACGTGATCTAACAGCAGTATATACATGATACCACAGTCTGAGGTTTCAAATATTGACTGTCTGGAAGCGAAAACGCTTTAAACCAATATAACTCTACCTGGGATCGTTAGTGTTTGTGAGGAAAATTAAAAGACTAATCTGTGTTTACACTAAATTGTATATATTTTCTATGAAGTAAATTCCTTTAAGGAACTCTAGGGTGATAAAATGTGATCTCGTTGGATATAAAAAGCAATGATGATTTTCATTTAATTTCTTCATTAAAATAAATTTTCTTTTCTTTAGTTTTGTATTTTAAAAAGCCCAAGAACGTCGTTATACTCATTTTTTACATTTTTTAAAAAATAAAAACTAATTTATAATTAACGTGTTAACCTCAGACTGGAGTTTTTAAAAATTTATCAAAGCAATCAAAATTAAGTATGTGATGGTAAGTCCCCATTTCACTTCCAAGAGAAAGGTTCTTAAAAAAATGCATCGCTTCGGTAAAAATCTTCAATGGACGCATTTAGGACATTTTCAACTAAAAAATCCTACCATTTAACGTTTCATCAAATATTTACAATAATAAGTAATAAAAAAAATTAAAATACACCATTCTTCCCTTTGTGATATCGTTAAATCTGGGTCATGTTTAAAGTCATACTGGATCAAATTAAAAATGAACAATATAATTTTTGAAGGGAATTCGTTTGTTTAAAAACCGTATCTTTGTTAAAAATAAATCCAAAACAGTTATGAAATAGTTTTTATATCTAATCTTGTGTTTAAAATATTGATTATTTTGGGATGCACAGGAAAATTCAGAATAGAAGTAAATACATTAAAATGATATGTGATCTCAAAATCACAAATTTCTGAACTCAATTGAAGATTTGATCATTAAGCAAGATTATTTTTTTCAAAATAACGTTTTGATTGTGAAAATATTCAGGTGAGCATTTTGTAACAAAACTGTATGATAATATATACAATAGATTTCTTATGGAATTGTTAATAAAACGAATGATGGAAAAAATGTTCCCGTACCGGGAATCGAACCCGGGCCGCCACGGTGAAAGCGTGGAATCCTAGCCACTAGACCATACGGGACACATCAACACGTCTTTACTAACAATATATATCTAAATGATTACACTTTTTTTAATTTTATTATTTCCTCATTCATAATGGATCTTGTACGAAAAAATTATCATCCAAATTACCAATAATAATAAAAAATATTTATATAACTTAAAAATTTTTAATAAGACTGTAAAAATAAAAAGAGTATTAAATATATTTTCTTAAGTTCGCTTTGGATGGGTAAACGCTAAATGCTTGTGACAGGCTATAAAAACTGTTCCACCCCTTTAAAGCTGGCTATTTTCCAAATTGTTTTTTTGGTTGATTAGTTTTTCGCACGTTTTGGGAGTACAGCTTGATTCTTTCTATTGTTTATAAATCTTAGCTTTGACTGGAATCTAGAATTTTTGTCTGTTACAATGCTTAAAATATTTTTTATTGGTTTCTAGAATAAAATAATTATTTTAAAATTAACATTTCCAAATGTTAGAACATCAAACAATGGCTTTGAATCAATATTATTGAAAATTAAATATATTTTCCATTGTTTATTTTGAATTCTTTGTAATTGCCAATATAAATCATTTTATAGAATATTACTGTTACAGTAATATATTATTAGATTAAAAACTCGGACTGAATGGCAGCTATTAAATGATAGATATGCCATTCAAGATAAGGGGTATTCCGAGAGTAAAATAAACTACATTTAAAAAATATATATATGAATTTATACATTAAGTCCAAATGCCTCAAAAGTTATTAGTTTTTTTATTGCAATTATTAAGATCTAAAATCTTTTTTAGTAGTTTATCTGCGATAATTCACTGAATGTTCTTCGGTTTAAGTTTAAATTTTATATAATATATGCTGGTAAAACTTGTTAATCCATCATAACTCTTCCTACAACCTTACTTATAAATTTGTGCTATCACTTAAACACATTGTATTTTTTCCCAATTTAAAAATGAACTATATTTTTCTGAAATTAGATAGACATTTTATAGTTAAAAATACAATTAATCCAAAAATCACTATATTTCATGTGATCTTTCAAAAAGGAAGACATATCTTTTTGTAAAATCAAATAAAATTTGCAATAAAATAAAAAATAACTCTTTTTATTTTTTAAGATAATTGAAAAATAGTTAAAAAGGCAATAAAATATAATTCTCCCCACAATCAATAACTTACTTACATTACACACTTCTGTATTGTCAAACCTCGATATAAGGCGTTAGTTGAGGTCTAAAAAATTCAACCGCGTTGTATCTGATTGCACCTTATACCGATTTGATTTTTCAATTTTTAAATACATAGATTTTTTGGGGTCCAAGACCCTATCGCGCTTTGTCGATGCGTCTTATATCGATGTTTACCAATATTAATTAAATCGGGTACAAATAGCACTTTGTCTGGTATGGGCAAGTAATTTATTTCCAATGACCAATATATGGGTTGTGTGGTAGTTTAAAAAATGTAAACATATTTTTAAAGATTCTTCTCAATAGTATTAGACAAATATGATTTTGCAATAGTTTATTTAATAACATTAAAATAGGAGACATCGTTCAGACCGAAAAAAATTATGTTATTATGATAGAATTATTGCTAAAATTCATTGGAAATAATCTCAATTCATTTAAGATAGGATCATTTCTTTTTGAAGATCAATTGAGTATAATTATGATCCTGTCATTATTATTGATTTCTTATTTTTTCAGCGGTTTCTGTATCAATTTGAGTAATCCTAATCTTTCAACATAAACCGTGCTTTGCAACCCAAACGTGTTGTACGTAATGACATATCTCAACTTTTTATATTATAAAAGAATATTATACAGTATATAAAATTAAAAAAAGTGTAAATTACTAGCTATAAAGAAAAAAATTGTCAACAACAGCTACAATTTACAAATTTTGTCTCTTTCGACACTGAAGTTGATTTTTACTAAAATATATTAGATGTACATTTGAAACCGGGGTTTTTGGGTCAACTTTTTGTGAAACATTTGCGACCTAAATGAGAAATGCAAACAAACTCAGATTTTTGTCATTAGTGAGGAGGTTGCTAAAAAAGGGATGAAGTGAAATTGTAAGGTTATATAAATATTAAATTTTTATTATAAATTTTTCCATTCAAAACACACGAATAAATATTATTATGTAAATCTAATTCTTTACCAGACAGCTAAATTATAACTATCATAAATAAATTAAAAACTATATAGAATTGATTGGCTTGCCAAAGTATGCTGCCAAGCAAGCTTCTTTTATAACTTCACCCACAGTCTTGTAATATAAATTAATCAGACGTTAAAATAACCGGGTGTGCATGACAAACGCGAGCAACGTCTTCCGCTGAAGCTCCATATTCAACTGCAAAGGCCATTTGATTTATCAATTCACCAGCACAAGGGGCAATAATATGTGCACCAAGAATTATTCCAGTAGTTTCATCACAAATAATTTTGACAAAACCGTCAGTTTCACCCACACATTTCGAGCGACCATTCGCTATCAAAGGGAATTTTCCTATTTTGTATTTTATTTTCTATATGATATATGTTTAATTATCCCATACAAACTTTTTCTTTAGCAACATCCTCAGTAATTCCAACCCAGGCTACTTCCTGAAAATATTAAAACAGCTGATGAAAGATATACAGGATAGCTGTATATAACATTCGGAATTGAATCATAATTCAGATGAACTTCCTTGCCAGCAATGCCTTCCACACATGCAACTCCTTCATCTTCCGCCTTATGTGCCAACATTGGTCCAGGAATACAATCTCCTATAGCATATACACTGCAAGGTTTAATAATTAAATTCGATAATTAACTTCTGACAATCAGTCATAAAATTTTTATCAACATTTATGGCACCCTTCTTATCCATCTGAACACCAATATCCTGAGAGGATCATTATGAAAAGGATAAAATTAACAGATAAGCCCAGGTTTGCGGTGAATGGTCTTCTACCAACGGCAACGAGAAGAACGTTGGCGGTAAGCTTCAAACTAAAAACAATACGATCAAATCAATACCTCATCAGTCTTATCTCCATTAACAGATTGGACCCTGCATCGTTTGAATATTTTAAGTGATAGAATACTTAACACTTACACCATCACCACTTTTACTAGCAGCTAAACGATATTAAGATCCCATATAAAAATAAAATTGCATAAAACTTTATGGGATAACATGAATTTTATCCCAAGTTTAGCTGAAATTTTTTGAACAGTTTTACTATGGAATATAAGTATCGATGATATATTAATATATATACGAAACTTCTGAGTCAATAGCAGCACCTCCGACCTGATTCAAGAATTCTACTACCGTTACCTTTGTTCCGAGACGTGCATATACAGAACCCTAGTTAAAATAAAATAATTCTAGCAAAGGGTGATAAGTAATATA
>LDMZ01036732.1:0-11766 GCA_001455285.1 Sphaeromyxa zaharoni | reverse complement strand
GATAGAGGGAGTAATGTTGCGTAATTAGTAGCGAAGTTAATAGATAATTAGATACCGACGGGATCGGTCGGGTACACATTCTTTTTATATATATATAATAAAGACCTCCGCTAGAGGGGTTACCCCATGATGGCCGTGAGCCAGAAGAGGCACTCGGGTGGGGAAGCAGAACCCGCTCGATCTTCGTCAGCTACGTGCAGACGGGTCGATACCCTCATGGGTACCGCAGATATCTACCCAATTACGCAGTCTTTTTTAAACAATATCTAATGCAAAAAAAATATACGATCTAGTGACGTTATTAATATTTTGATTAATTAAAATAACTCTTTTGAAAAATATTTATCTGTAGATTGGCTGAATTAAAAATGCGAAAATTACCTAAGCCTTCGCATTGTTTCTATAGTTTTTCAGGCATCCCTATTCAGTAGTGTATAATTCTTTCTTCAATTATTTTTTTGGTTTATAATGGAACGTTATTAACACAGTAGCATAGTTATAACCTCAAGTTAAACCTTCCACCTGTTACATTTGTAATATCACTTTTCTGCAGTAAATCAGCAGGAGAAAAAAGGGATAATTATCATTTTTGTTTTAAATTATTTAAAAGTTATGATAAATGCAAATATTGTAAAATATAAACCTTAAGAAAAAAATCTGGAATATGGTAAACGGAATACTGTATCTTCTCTATTTTTACTTAACGTTATCATTAAATTATTTCGTAGCTAGTTAAATACAGTTATCGACTTCTTATTTCACACAATACACGAAAGGGTTTAAAGAATGTTTGTTATAAATAAAAAACATTTTAGTATATTTATAAGATTGAAATGCGGGTAAATCATTTTCTTAAACTTTCGTCTGTTTTATTTTATTACAGGATCAGTAATTAAATATTACTTCCATTAAAGTTTACCGACTTTTAAATACAACTAAAGATTAAAAACACAAGTGTTATAATATCGAAATATCTTTATGATAATATAATTAAAAAATGTTTTTTATGCTATTATAAATTGAAAAATTTTACTCCATTTTCGAATTTCAAATAATATAAATGATCCAATACCAAATTTTGGAAAACCAATATAAATAAAATATTCTAGTCTTTAGTAATCATCTATTTTGAAACTCTGGATGAAGATGTTTATAGATTAAATCACTTTTTTATTATTTACTTAATACCACTTGAATCATTTGTCAATATTAAATTTTTCTTAAAATATTGACATTTACTCGAAAGAATAAGTATTTTAAACTCCTAATGCTGAATAATATTTGTATCCTGTAGTGGCTAAGCAGAATACTAATTTTTAAAATATCGTAGGGTAGTTATTTTTAATAGCCTAAACTTACAAAACTATTTTGTCAGCGTTTCTCAGATTTAAATACCTGAAAATCTGTGTATTTAACATTTTAAAAAGATTAAAAGATCTGAATAATTATGCAACATAAACGATCACAATAGAAAAGTAAAAAAAAATATTAAGAACATCAGATATAAAATTCTGATACATAATATTATTCTAATCACTAAGTTAATCATAGGCTTAGAATCAAGAATATAAAAATTTTTTAATATCCTAAGTACTAGAAGGATTTATTTAAACGATATCAGGCCAAATTGAGCTAGTAATAATAACTTAGAGACCATAGAACTATTGTTACCTCTCATTTACTCGAATACAAACCGATTGTACTCATGAAACTGCAATATTTTGCTAATGACAATAATTTTTTTAAGTTAAGAACATTTTCAATGAACAACAGTCTAAGAATTCAATGAAAAAACATGAATATAAGCACTAGAACAATACCAACTAGCCTTTAAGTTTGTGTACCAATAAGGATTGACTTATCCTCTTAAATTTAATTATTTTCAGAATTGACAATTATTGTTGCAGTACCGACTACTAACGGAAAAACGCCACTAGCACCGGGATGGCTTAATAGGATTAATAAAATATAACTGCTTTAGATTAGTTAGATATAATTATGACCTTTGTTGAATTATCATTTTAATTCATACATACTTTCGGGTAAGTGTGCTGCAAGGCAAGTCAACTGTTTAAATTAAATACATTTGAGGTGGTTTTTTCTGAGAGGCACAAACATGTTACCTGCATCAATGGCAAAACACTATGTCTAATAGCACAGACTTGATTTCCAAATCAATTTAAATACATGTGCTAGTTATACAGGACTATACGATACTTGTCGCAAAAAATTATCGTAGCCTGAATATCCCCCTTGGCTACAAGAATTACTACTACAGTAGGTTACATTGACTATGGTGCTTATCGTACACCCATACCCACTTTATTAGGGTATAGGTTATTGGTGATAGCGATTATAATCGTACATCCTGTCATGTTTTTTTGTATTTATCATTACCCTATAACACGAATTCTAATGACCGGAACGAACTGGCTAGCTCAATATCCAAAATCCCTGCTCGTAATTTCACCTTTAATGGTACATATTTCTGACGGTATCTCAATGCTACAATATCCAGACAAACATTCTTAAAAATGATGCTGAAAATAAAATGTAATTTCTGGTATGGGTTTGAAGTATCAGTCTGTCTTTACTAATACAGAATAATAGCTTTAACATAGTCTGGGAACGTCCCTACATGTATGGAATAAAAAGGTTAAACAGCGATGTGATGACTATTAAGTGTTTATCCATCAAACGATCATGAAAATTTTGCTAATATGAACCCGTCAATGAGATTTGGTACATAGAAGATATGTTTGAATAAATTTTTTAAAACGAATAGAGGACAATTTCCAGAAAATTGTATGAATCCTCTTGATTTTTGACTCCACCAATGTCCATTTTTATTTAATAAACTTTATAAAAATAATGGGATATAGATTTAGGTTTCCAAAATATTTAGGCGACGTAGAGAGATTGTGTTATGTATTTATGCCTCATAACAGCAGTATTAAAATGATGGTTCAGAAGATTTAAACCTGTCTAAATATATTTTGATTGATCTGTATAAATATAAATATAAATATATATTATCTTGAACAACACACTGGAGAATTATTAATAATATTCAAGAAATTTTTCAAAAGTAAGTCATTCATATAGAAAACCTATCTGTAACTTTTATCTTAACATGCACGGCCTTCATTTTTAAAAAAGAAAGCAACCATTAGTTTAGCTCCATATTGGTTTTTTCTTTTGCATTTCATTATATAATAACATCCATGGATATTAATAATTTTTTTAATTCTATCGTAACAGGAATATGGCTCAATATTGAGTAGCTTTATTGATACATTTTTAAGCTTACTTTGTTAATCCATCGATCAAAATCATCTGAGCTAAGCAGATAAATATAGAAGGATTAACTAAAAGATATCTTTCTTGGATGATAATCTTAAAGTAAACTAAATTTTTTAAACATCAAAATAATAAAAAAGATCACCATGTAAATATTAAATCAGTATACACGATTAATATTTCTTAAAAAGACTTTTGATACTATTTAAAAGGTAAGGAAAGTTATAATCGCATTCTGAATTTGAAACTTAATTTTATTCGGATAATGAGGATTAAAGGAATTTAATATTGTTGTTAGTAAAATACAGATGCATGTGACTTTTTAAGTACTCTATAAGAAGTAAATGTAAGCATAACTCTAATTTTAAAAATTCAGTTTGTTCTATTAACAATCTTGAATATTTTTTAATTTTAATATACAATAGATGGAGGAAAATAAAAAGAAAAGCTTTGTGAAAGATCTCTGCGTGGGTGCAGTATCGGCAACTGTGTCCAAAACCGTTGCTGCTCCCTTTGAACGTCTTAAACTTGTGATGCAGACTCAAGATTATCTAGTTGAACATAAACTCCTTAAGGTCAAATATAATGGCTTGACAAATGTCTTCAAGAGAATCTACACGGAGGAGGGCATTATTTCCTTTTGGCGTGGAAACTGGCCTAATGTTCTTAGGTATATCCCTACTCAAGCGTTGAATTTTTCACTGTTCAATAAGATTAAACCTAAGAAGAGTAAAAACCCTACGCCTAATGAAATATTTTTAAACTTTTTATCAGGTGGTGTAGCAGGAGTAATATCACTAACCGTGACCTACAGTCTTGAGTTTAGTCGCACAAGACTTGCACTAGACGCTATAAAAGATCAAAAACAGTTACTTGGAAGACAATTTAAGGGAATGGTTGATGTTTATCTTAAAACATACCGAGATAATGGCTTTCGTGGATTATATAGAGGATACTTTATATCTGTAATAGCGGTTTTTCTCTATCGAGGATCGTACTTTGGGATCTATGAGGCTACAAAATCAGTTTTTTTAAATGAGGATAGTAATTTAATGTATGCAATTATATTAGGTTATTTCTCAACCTTGTTTGCTGCAGTCATTGCTTACCCTTTTGATACTATCAGACGTAGGCAGATGTTATTTACAGGAAAGCTGCTTCGACCCATCACTTATGCTGAGTGTATCAAAAGGATGATACTGGAGGAAGGCTATTTTTCATTCTACAAAGGATTTATGATAAACATTGCTCGAAGCATATCCGGTGGTCTTACAATATCCCTCTTCGATATTATTAACAAATATATTTAGTTATTATGTATCACAAATATTAGGGAATAATTATATGTAAATTTTAGGGATTACTTTACTAATATTGTGACTTCTGACAATGTAAATGTGAACAGTCTTTGAATATTTTATGATTTAAATCAAATGGTAGGGCTTGATTAAGTTTTTAGTCAATGTAGATCTAGAAGCTAATTTATTTAAATACGATTGGAGCTGTGTAAAAGAAAACTCCATACCAATAAAAAATCATCTAAATATATATGCTAATTTTAAAAAAATGATACTACTTATCAAATTTTACTTTTTAAATTATTTTTGAAGGAATGGCTGCACGTTCTCATAAGGAAATTGTAACTTAATTTTGTAATAGATACCTGAATATTGGTATACATCTCTTTCAAGATAGATGAATACCCTAACACAGAGAAGTTAAAAAGTTCGTTTTATAAATGTCGAGCCTTTTAAAGAACCATGCCCATTAGTAAAGGGGGAGGGCTGATACAACAATAGGATGATTTAATATATTCTTATAATTGGATTATATTAGCCGGCGATATAAAAAGAAGTGCTTGGAGCGTGCGATAAGATCGATCTTCATTAGCTACGTTTTTCTGGACATTACCTACTAGAGTACAGTAGTAATAAGATACTTCAAATTTAGGAAGCTAGTTATGTATTTTTTTTTAAAAAGATTGATTTATATCAAATATTTTCTGTATGCTGTTTTTCTCTAACTAGATGAATAAGAACGGTGACATTTAAAATGTGTTTAACGGTTAATTTTTAATTTCCACCAAACTGCAGTCGTATTTAGGATGAGTTAAGGACGCGCTTAGTATTATTTTTCAACTGAAAGAATTGTTTTTAAAATATTGAAACTTAACTAATTAGAAAAAATTTAATCACCCAATGATATAAATGTTTGAAAGACCAATTTGTTGACAATGAATACAAATGAAAGTTTCAAATATAAAGTACCACATAACAAGATGTTTAGTATTTAAAATTCATGGTATAAGAGTGGAATTTGGTATTTATATAAATTTTAATACGTTTTGTTACAATATCTGCTTATCCACTGCCTACAGCTCTAAAGAAACAATACTATATTGTTCCTTTTAAAAATTCAAATATTCAATCTAATATTCAAGAGTTAGTCGTCATAATCTGTTGGTGTCCGTAAAAGCAATTTACTAAAGATTGCTTTGTACTCACTATTGTGTATGTAACAACAATATATAAGATAATCTAATGATCGCCGCCGCCCCCGACTAATACTATAATTACAGTTAATCCTACTACAGTGTACTCCATAATTTATTGAGAAGATATCATATATATATATATATATATATATATATAATAAATATTTTTTAGAACCAAAACATGTATATCTGTTACAGTCAATTTATAATATGCCTAATGCATTAGGCAATCTGTAAAAAAGTGATAAATTTTTAACATTGCCTGGTGCTTTAGGCAGCTTTTAAATTACCTAAAAAAAGAGAGTAGGCAGTGTACAAATTGACTGATTTGATTCTAAAATCTTCCAAACTGCATAATACAATTTTGTGTTAAATATCACTCAAATTTTATTATGAAATTAACAAAATAAACAAAAGTAGCATAAATTTTAAAAATGAGGAATTCATTTATTGTGGCAATTTGTGCAACTACATTTACTATTGCAAACTCTACCGTTCTTTCGGCATTTTAAACGCTTACCACTGCAGCCACCTTTGAATAAGCATTTCAGACAACCTTGACGAGATCCCATCGCCTCTGCATTCTCCACCTCACGTAGTCACACTTCCTTATCTCTTGGTACATCCTCAGGCTTCATAAATCGCTCATGACAGGGTAAAAATTGATTTCGCGTGTATTGCTGCTTTAAAATACCATGATGCGTTCCAAGCTGGTAGAGACTATAATCGACTTTGGAAATAACAACTGCTTTGGCGTTGGGAAACTCAGCACGTCCTCGATCAACTAGAGGAATTACACCATCACAGTATCTCCATCTTCCGCAGGTTTGCAGCGTCTTACGGAAGCGGACTTCATTTTTTCTGCCCGACGTTCTTGTGTTTGTTTTGATGCTTCACGCTGGTTGTCAATATGTAGTTGGCGAAAACATAATTTACAATCAGCACTACAAACTCCTTTACATTGCGATTTACAAGCGCTTTAGATAGCCACTCCTTCGAATTTTTCTTCAGCTGATACGTTAGATGTTGCACAAAACGCTTTTTCAAATTGCTCTTCAGTTAAGAGGTTTGATTGCACTTCTTCTGGTAGATTGTATGCGGCCACACCGAGTTGTGGTTTCTGATCATAAAAGGCTTCGTATGGTGATCTGCCGATACCAGAATGATGTCGTGTGTTCTTGTGCCAGTGCACAAAACGCAGTCCTCAAGACCATTTGGTGAAATTGTTGTAGCATAGTGTAGAGTCGTAGATAGCTGTAGCCAGCGTGTCTTGATTGTTATAATTGTTATCTTTCCGTCAGCATGCAACAAGTGCTTCAACGTCTCTGTTGGCTCGTTCGACTGATCCCTGACTCTGCGAATGACGAAGTTTTCCGTGTACTAGGCGACAATTGGGCCACAACTTTAGAACATTCTGGACGAATTTGTTCGCGAATTCTCATTCATTGTAAGATTGTAGTATTGAGGAGAGCCTTTGTCGCAGAATGTGTCAACAAGTTGATTTGCAACCGCATCTGTCGTTTTAGACTGCAGAGGCCGTAAACCCACCATTTTAGTTAAGTGATCTTGGTAGTTTAAAATAAATTTATGTGACTCATCCGGCCGACTCTGCATATCGATGAGTTCTACTTTACGTCGTGAATTTATGTTTTGAGATTATTGGCTTGACCACCAAAAATTTTCTGACGCTGCTTTTTTTTGTGTTGACAGGTTTCGTATAGCCGAATGTAGATCATGATATAATCCCCTGTAATGTTGGCGTATTTCTCGTCCACTTCCTTTTCCATAATGTCTCGACCACCTTGTCTTCTAGGGAGATGTATGCTGTTGATAATGTCGAACACCTCGTCTGCATGCATAAATGTTTTATCGGTGCCTTTTTCCTTAACTTCCACACTGTGCTGTTGTCTACTGTCACCTTTAGCAGATCATACTTCCTCAGGTAAGAGTAGTCCTTGTTGGTTTTTGCGGACACCGGCTCCTGTAATTCTTTTACCCGCCTTACCACCTCGTTGTATTTCTCTCGTCTTACGAAGGTTGCGTTGCCAGACCTCTTGTTCAGCGTGTCCTTCATTTTTTCTGAAAACTTTACTCTCATTGACTCGATCATCTTGAAATCAAGGTTTAATTAATAAAATTTAAAGCAACTTACCTGCTTATATTATGAATGTGATGTGAGCATGATCACCCAACAGTAAATTATGAGCCGAGATCCGAGCCTGCACGTCAAATTGGTCGAGGAACGCCACTCACACGAGCGACAGCCAAACCGGCACCACGAAACCGCATGCACAAGTCCAACGCACACGACAATATAGAATCAAATCAGTCAATTTGCGCACTGCCTACTCTCTTATTTTAGGCAATTTGAAATCTGCCTAAAACACCAGCCAATCTGTAAAAAAGTGACAAATTTTTAACATTGCCTAATGCATTAGGCATATTATAAATTGCCTAGGCATTTTGAACATTTCCAGATTTAACAAATTGCCTGTAACATATCCATCTCAATCTCTCCCGTCAGTTGTCGAGGATACCGTAATATTGTAGTAGCACCTATAGTTTCTTAGTTTTAGGATATTTATAAGTATTTACATAGAATAAAAATTTTCCGATTTACAGGAGCTTTAGCAAATATTTACTCATACAAATATACCAAAAATGATATAATTAATGAATTTTTGTTTTTATTAATCGTGATGATGTATAAAACTTATCAAAAATCATTTAATAAACCTGGAGAAATGAATTTTCTTATACATTATAAATTTCTAAATTAAATATTATGAATCAGTTTATTTACTGAAGATGAAAACGCAGAAAAGCTTTATTTTAAATATAATTTTCTATGATATTAACTATACATACTTAAAAGGCCTAAGTATTTTTGAAAGTTAATTAAAACCATTATCCCAGCTGCTAATTGAAAAAATTTTACAGAACTACCTTATCAATTATTAAAAAATGCGCAATTTATAAATGCAGATTTTATTTTTCCATTTATCTTTAGATATATACAAGAGCTTTATAGACTCTGAAATCATTTTTAATGATAAATGTAGAACTAAATATTTTTTATGAAACAAATGGTATTATTATCTTCTTGTAAGCTACAATTTTCAAAGATAAAATTTATTTCTGAAATAGATGAAAGTTTAATAATCTAGCTTAAGGATTCTTAAATTATTTCTTCTAAGAATCTATCAATCATTTATAACCGCTCTTAGTATAGTTTTTTTCATAGTTAATAATAAAACTATTACGAAACCAAAGCTATTTACTTTGGATATACTTTCAATCTCTGTAATAATCAATTTTTAGCATTTATAACAAACTCTTAATAATAGTTAATTCGACCTTATTATTACACTCTTTTTATTCATTTTAGTCATAATTTATTGTTCTTCTATTTAACTTTTCAAACTTTGTTTTAGGAATCCACTGACTCATAATTTTATATTAACTAAATATTTATTTGAAGGTCAAAATTTTTTAAATAACGTGCTTGTAACAATTGGTTATATGTTCAAGTTTATCTTATATTTGTCAAATTGTTGAACAACACTGTATGAAGTGTAAAACTTATCAAAAGATTTTTTATACTTTATAGCCAATCCCATTCTATTCATTTTTGATCATCTAAGTCTAAGTCAGGGAACGCTGATGGAAACTTTACTGTATTCACAGTTGAATAGCTGGATTATCCATAGATTAACCCACGCATTCAATCATTAATTAATACCTATTTGAATCAGCAACAAATGTAAAATTTATAATAATTCACATCACAATTTTGTATAATAAATTATTGTTTATTCATTAATTTTATGAAAAGTATAGTAAAATACAGATTTTTAACGGCTGAACATATTTGTTCAAAATAATGCATGTGTGAGAGTGTCAAATACAAATATTTAATATTTTTCATTTAACTTGATATTTACTTTTTCTAACCAGAATTTTAATATTTTATTGTAAATATATTCTACCAAATTGGTGTAAAAATTTTAAAAAGTTAGATTCAAAAATATTTAAAAAAATTAAAAGATAACCTTTCTTATAAAAAATGCAAATCTGAAAGTAATGCCATTCATGTAAGAGTAATTTTAAAAAATATGGCTTAATTGATATCATTCCAAATTTATTTTAAACATCTACAAATGTTTTCAACATAATGTGTAATACTTTTATCAATTACATGTATATATTTAGGTTGTCCGGAAAATTTTCTAACCACTTGAACATTAATTACTTAGACATGATCTTAGGTAATCGGACTTAATCAAAACACTAAAAAATTTTTGGTATATTATACTAAAGCCGTTGAGTAACTATGTTATTTTCAATACATTGAGGATTTTATGAATAGAAAAAAAATTAAAATATAATATTTTTCATCTCTTTAGAACGTAAAGGAACAATGCTATAAGAGCAGAGTATATGGATAAAAAATAGTAACAAATTAACTGAAATCAGATTTATGAAAAAATTTAAATGCTAAATTTTGAACTTCAAATTGATTTCGGACTTGGAAAATACTCATAGTTAAAGAGTATGTATTAAGGAAGAAATTCAAAAGAAGTATATTAAAATCTTTAGAATATTTTCGTAACCTCTCGTTGAGACTATTTAAGACAGTTTATTTAATTTAAGCATCTGGTGCGTGGATTTATTAAGCCTAGGATTTAGTTTTAAAGGAACTATTATAAATATGCCTTCTATCCTCCAGTAGGGCATAATTCTGGATTTAATGGCTATCTTATAACTTTGAAGGTCTCTAAGAGAACGCAACAATATCTAAAACCGCTATTAAGAACCATCCAATATTGATTTCAGACATACTACTATATGACGCTTGAGTTTTGCAAAATCTTTCTGAAGAAAATCCCTCAAACAGGGTTTAAATGTAAGATGAAATAATCAAGAAAAATATAATATTTTATTTCCATGGATATTTCATAAAAGAAGAATAAAAGTTAGTATTTTACTAAAGTGTAAAAGGTTAAAACATCAATTAGCTTTTCAAATCACCCTCAAAATCAAGCTACCCTAAATATGCACCATTTGAACTCGATACTTTGGATTTGGAAGTAATCATACATTCAAAACTCTCTAAAACAAAATATGAAAACTAATTCAGAAGTTTATTGAAAACAACTAATCAAGGTCAGCTGAAGTCATAAAGAATAAAGGGATGAAGTAACAAATAGACATCCAGTTTTATTCTGATAAAGCAATACACAGCCACATATACTATTGTATACAAATAAGAAATTATGTTAATTTGTACGTAAAGTCTTATCTATTTTACTATGCTGTGAATCTTTTGTCTGAATCCCTGGGGAACAATATTATACTTATTAAAATAGGCCATGTTAAATCTGTATACGAGTTTTGTCCTCTGAATCTGAGAAATTTTGTAAATAAGAAATAAATGTGAGGTACCCTGTTGGGTGCGGCAGGTTCAATTAGATCAAAGTGAACACCGATAGGACCTCTCATTTGCACCCAATTAAAAAGAAAACAAACTAAACTAGAGAATATAAAAACATGTCTCTCCCACCGCGAAGGTTTACTCTAGTTTATATATTGATGGCAAGGTGTGCGCACTGCAACATGACCTACCTTAAGATGGATAACAATAAAAAATATTTCATAAATTTTTATAAGTAATAATAGCCTATTTGAGATATTTAAAACTCTAAGAAATATGCGATGTTTTTGGACGATTCAGTTGTCGTATTTTCATTTGATAAAAAATTTAATTTGTAGTGATATAACGTATTTATAATGAAATCGAGAATATTCTTTATAAAGGTTACGTTTAAGGGAAGAAAGATTGTTGCAGATGGTGCTCCCTTGTCCAAAAAAATTAGTTAGAAGAAGCAAAGATCTTAAGATTGATATCTTACTGTATAAAAACAGAGTTTTTAGACTTCTGTTGTGCGCATACACGACGCGCCCATGTTGAT
>LDMZ01036731.1:0-11772 GCA_001455285.1 Sphaeromyxa zaharoni | reverse complement strand
ACTTTTGATAGAGGGAGTAATGTTGCGTAATTAGTAGCGAAGTTAATAGATAATTAGATACCGGCGGGATCGGTCGGGTACACATTCTTTTTATATATATATAATAAAGACCTCCGCTAGAGGGGTTACCCCATGATGGCCGTGAGCCAGAAGAGGCACTCGGGTGGGGAAGCAGAACCCGCTCGATCTTCGTCAGCTACGTGCAGACGGGTCGATACCCTCATGGGTACCGCAGATATCTACCCAATTACGCAGTCTTTTTTAAACAATATCTAATGCAAAAAAAATATACGATCTAGTGACGTTATTAATATTTTGATTAATTAAAATAACTCTTTTGAAAAATATTTATCTGTAGATTGGCTGAATTAAAAATGCGAAAATTACCTAAGCCTTCGCATTGTTTCTATAGTTTTTCAGGCATCCCTATTCAGTAGTGTATAATTCTTTCTTCAATTATTTTTTTGGTTTATAATGGAACGTTATTAACACAGTAGCATAGTTATAACCTCAAGTTAAACCTTCCACCTGTTACATTTGTAATATCACTTTTCTGCAGTAAATCAGCAGGAGAAAAAAGGGATAATTATCATTTTTGTTTTAAATTATTTAAAAGTTATGATAAATGCAAATATTGTAAAATATAAACCTTAAGAAAAAAATCTGGAATATGGTAAACGGAATACTGTATCTTCTCTATTTTTACTTAACGTTATCATTAAATTATTTCGTAGCTAGTTAAATACAGTTATCGACTTCTTATTTCACACAATACACGAAAGGGTTTAAAGAATGTTTGTTATAAATAAAAAACATTTTAGTATATTTATAAGATTGAAATGCGGGTAAATCATTTTCTTAAACTTTCGTCTGTTTTATTTTATTACAGGATCAGTAATTAAATATTACTTCCATTAAAGTTTACCGACTTTTAAATACAACTAAAGATTAAAAACACAAGTGTTATAATATCGAAATATCTTTATGATAATATAATTAAAAAATGTTTTTTATGCTATTATAAATTGAAAAATTTTACTCCATTTTCGAATTTCAAATAATATAAATGATCCAATACCAAATTTTGGAAAACCAATATAAATAAAATATTCTAGTCTTTAGTAATCATCTATTTTGAAACTCTGGATGAAGATGTTTATAGATTAAATCACTTTTTTATTATTTACTTAATACCACTTGAATCATTTGTCAATATTAAATTTTTCTTAAAATATTGACATTTACTCGAAAGAATAAGTATTTTAAACTCCTAATGCTGAATAATATTTGTATCCTGTAGTGGCTAAGCAGAATACTAATTTTTAAAATATCGTAGGGTAGTTATTTTTAATAGCCTAAACTTACAAAACTATTTTGTCAGCGTTTCTCAGATTTAAATACCTGAAAATCTGTGTATTTAACATTTTAAAAAGATTAAAAGATCTGAATAATTATGCAACATAAACGATCACAATAGAAAAGTAAAAAAAAATATTAAGAACATCAGATATAAAATTCTGATACATAATATTATTCTAATCACTAAGTTAATCATAGGCTTAGAATCAAGAATATAAAAATTTTTTAATATCCTAAGTACTAGAAGGATTTATTTAAACGATATCAGGCCAAATTGAGCTAGTAATAATAACTTAGAGACCATAGAACTATTGTTACCTCTCATTTACTCGAATACAAACCGATTGTACTCATGAAACTGCAATATTTTGCTAATGACAATAATTTTTTTAAGTTAAGAACATTTTCAATGAACAACAGTCTAAGAATTCAATGAAAAAACATGAATATAAGCACTAGAACAATACCAACTAGCCTTTAAGTTTGTGTACCAATAAGGATTGACTTATCCTCTTAAATTTAATTATTTTCAGAATTGACAATTATTGTTGCAGTACCGACTACTAACGGAAAAACGCCACTAGCACCGGGATGGCTTAATAGGATTAATAAAATATAACTGCTTTAGATTAGTTAGATATAATTATGACCTTTGTTGAATTATCATTTTAATTCATACATACTTTCGGGTAAGTGTGCTGCAAGGCAAGTCAACTGTTTAAATTAAATACATTTGAGGTGGTTTTTTCTGAGAGGCACAAACATGTTACCTGCATCAATGGCAAAACACTATGTCTAATAGCACAGACTTGATTTCCAAATCAATTTAAATACATGTGCTAGTTATACAGGACTATACGATACTTGTCGCAAAAAATTATCGTAGCCTGAATATCCCCCTTGGCTACAAGAATTACTACTACAGTAGGTTACATTGACTATGGTGCTTATCGTACACCCATACCCACTTTATTAGGGTATAGGTTATTGGTGATAGCGATTATAATCGTACATCCTGTCATGTTTTTTTGTATTTATCATTACCCTATAACACGAATTCTAATGACCGGAACGAACTGGCTAGCTCAATATCCAAAATCCCTGCTCGTAATTTCACCTTTAATGGTACATATTTCTGACGGTATCTCAATGCTACAATATCCAGACAAACATTCTTAAAAATGATGCTGAAAATAAAATGTAATTTCTGGTATGGGTTTGAAGTATCAGTCTGTCTTTACTAATACAGAATAATAGCTTTAACATAGTCTGGGAACGTCCCTACATGTATGGAATAAAAAGGTTAAACAGCGATGTGATGACTATTAAGTGTTTATCCATCAAACGATCATGAAAATTTTGCTAATATGAACCCGTCAATGAGATTTGGTACATAGAAGATATGTTTGAATAAATTTTTTAAAACGAATAGAGGACAATTTCCAGAAAATTGTATGAATCCTCTTGATTTTTGACTCCACCAATGTCCATTTTTATTTAATAAACTTTATAAAAATAATGGGATATAGATTTAGGTTTCCAAAATATTTAGGCGACGTAGAGAGATTGTGTTATGTATTTATGCCTCATAACAGCAGTATTAAAATGATGGTTCAGAAGATTTAAACCTGTCTAAATATATTTTGATTGATCTGTATAAATATAAATATAAATATATATTATCTTGAACAACACACTGGAGAATTATTAATAATATTCAAGAAATTTTTCAAAAGTAAGTCATTCATATAGAAAACCTATCTGTAACTTTTATCTTAACATGCACGGCCTTCATTTTTAAAAAAGAAAGCAACCATTAGTTTAGCTCCATATTGGTTTTTTCTTTTGCATTTCATTATATAATAACATCCATGGATATTAATAATTTTTTTAATTCTATCGTAACAGGAATATGGCTCAATATTGAGTAGCTTTATTGATACATTTTTAAGCTTACTTTGTTAATCCATCGATCAAAATCATCTGAGCTAAGCAGATAAATATAGAAGGATTAACTAAAAGATATCTTTCTTGGATGATAATCTTAAAGTAAACTAAATTTTTTAAACATCAAAATAATAAAAAAGATCACCATGTAAATATTAAATCAGTATACACGATTAATATTTCTTAAAAAGACTTTTGATACTATTTAAAAGGTAAGGAAAGTTATAATCGCATTCTGAATTTGAAACTTAATTTTATTCGGATAATGAGGATTAAAGGAATTTAATATTGTTGTTAGTAAAATACAGATGCATGTGACTTTTTAAGTACTCTATAAGAAGTAAATGTAAGCATAACTCTAATTTTAAAAATTCAGTTTGTTCTATTAACAATCTTGAATATTTTTTAATTTTAATATACAATAGATGGAGGAAAATAAAAAGAAAAGCTTTGTGAAAGATCTCTGCGTGGGTGCAGTATCGGCAACTGTGTCCAAAACCGTTGCTGCTCCCTTTGAACGTCTTAAACTTGTGATGCAGACTCAAGATTATCTAGTTGAACATAAACTCCTTAAGGTCAAATATAATGGCTTGACAAATGTCTTCAAGAGAATCTACACGGAGGAGGGCATTATTTCCTTTTGGCGTGGAAACTGGCCTAATGTTCTTAGGTATATCCCTACTCAAGCGTTGAATTTTTCACTGTTCAATAAGATTAAACCTAAGAAGAGTAAAAACCCTACGCCTAATGAAATATTTTTAAACTTTTTATCAGGTGGTGTAGCAGGAGTAATATCACTAACCGTGACCTACAGTCTTGAGTTTAGTCGCACAAGACTTGCACTAGACGCTATAAAAGATCAAAAACAGTTACTTGGAAGACAATTTAAGGGAATGGTTGATGTTTATCTTAAAACATACCGAGATAATGGCTTTCGTGGATTATATAGAGGATACTTTATATCTGTAATAGCGGTTTTTCTCTATCGAGGATCGTACTTTGGGATCTATGAGGCTACAAAATCAGTTTTTTTAAATGAGGATAGTAATTTAATGTATGCAATTATATTAGGTTATTTCTCAACCTTGTTTGCTGCAGTCATTGCTTACCCTTTTGATACTATCAGACGTAGGCAGATGTTATTTACAGGAAAGCTGCTTCGACCCATCACTTATGCTGAGTGTATCAAAAGGATGATACTGGAGGAAGGCTATTTTTCATTCTACAAAGGATTTATGATAAACATTGCTCGAAGCATATCCGGTGGTCTTACAATATCCCTCTTCGATATTATTAACAAATATATTTAGTTATTATGTATCACAAATATTAGGGAATAATTATATGTAAATTTTAGGGATTACTTTACTAATATTGTGACTTCTGACAATGTAAATGTGAACAGTCTTTGAATATTTTATGATTTAAATCAAATGGTAGGGCTTGATTAAGTTTTTAGTCAATGTAGATCTAGAAGCTAATTTATTTAAATACGATTGGAGCTGTGTAAAAGAAAACTCCATACCAATAAAAAATCATCTAAATATATATGCTAATTTTAAAAAAATGATACTACTTATCAAATTTTACTTTTTAAATTATTTTTGAAGGAATGGCTGCACGTTCTCATAAGGAAATTGTAACTTAATTTTGTAATAGATACCTGAATATTGGTATACATCTCTTTCAAGATAGATGAATACCCTAACACAGAGAAGTTAAAAAGTTCGTTTTATAAATGTCGAGCCTTTTAAAGAACCATGCCCATTAGTAAAGGGGGAGGGCTGATACAACAATAGGATGATTTAATATATTCTTATAATTGGATTATATTAGCCGGCGATATAAAAAGAAGTGCTTGGAGCGTGCGATAAGATCGATCTTCATTAGCTACGTTTTTCTGGACATTACCTACTAGAGTACAGTAGTAATAAGATACTTCAAATTTAGGAAGCTAGTTATGTATTTTTTTTTAAAAAGATTGATTTATATCAAATATTTTCTGTATGCTGTTTTTCTCTAACTAGATGAATAAGAACGGTGACATTTAAAATGTGTTTAACGGTTAATTTTTAATTTCCACCAAACTGCAGTCGTATTTAGGATGAGTTAAGGACGCGCTTAGTATTATTTTTCAACTGAAAGAATTGTTTTTAAAATATTGAAACTTAACTAATTAGAAAAAATTTAATCACCCAATGATATAAATGTTTGAAAGACCAATTTGTTGACAATGAATACAAATGAAAGTTTCAAATATAAAGTACCACATAACAAGATGTTTAGTATTTAAAATTCATGGTATAAGAGTGGAATTTGGTATTTATATAAATTTTAATACGTTTTGTTACAATATCTGCTTATCCACTGCCTACAGCTCTAAAGAAACAATACTATATTGTTCCTTTTAAAAATTCAAATATTCAATCTAATATTCAAGAGTTAGTCGTCATAATCTGTTGGTGTCCGTAAAAGCAATTTACTAAAGATTGCTTTGTACTCACTATTGTGTATGTAACAACAATATATAAGATAATCTAATGATCGCCGCCGCCCCCGACTAATACTATAATTACAGTTAATCCTACTACAGTGTACTCCATAATTTATTGAGAAGATATCATATATATATATATATATATATATATATAATAAATATTTTTTAGAACCAAAACATGTATATCTGTTACAGTCAATTTATAATATGCCTAATGCATTAGGCAATCTGTAAAAAAGTGATAAATTTTTAACATTGCCTGGTGCTTTAGGCAGCTTTTAAATTACCTAAAAAAAGAGAGTAGGCAGTGTACAAATTGACTGATTTGATTCTAAAATCTTCCAAACTGCATAATACAATTTTGTGTTAAATATCACTCAAATTTTATTATGAAATTAACAAAATAAACAAAAGTAGCATAAATTTTAAAAATGAGGAATTCATTTATTGTGGCAATTTGTGCAACTACATTTACTATTGCAAACTCTACCGTTCTTTCGGCATTTTAAACGCTTACCACTGCAGCCACCTTTGAATAAGCATTTCAGACAACCTTGACGAGATCCCATCGCCTCTGCATTCTCCACCTCACGTAGTCACACTTCCTTATCTCTTGGTACATCCTCAGGCTTCATAAATCGCTCATGACAGGGTAAAAATTGATTTCGCGTGTATTGCTGCTTTAAAATACCATGATGCGTTCCAAGCTGGTAGAGACTATAATCGACTTTGGAAATAACAACTGCTTTGGCGTTGGGAAACTCAGCACGTCCTCGATCAACTAGAGGAATTACACCATCACAGTATCTCCATCTTCCGCAGGTTTGCAGCGTCTTACGGAAGCGGACTTCATTTTTTCTGCCCGACGTTCTTGTGTTTGTTTTGATGCTTCACGCTGGTTGTCAATATGTAGTTGGCGAAAACATAATTTACAATCAGCACTACAAACTCCTTTACATTGCGATTTACAAGCGCTTTAGATAGCCACTCCTTCGAATTTTTCTTCAGCTGATACGTTAGATGTTGCACAAAACGCTTTTTCAAATTGCTCTTCAGTTAAGAGGTTTGATTGCACTTCTTCTGGTAGATTGTATGCGGCCACACCGAGTTGTGGTTTCTGATCATAAAAGGCTTCGTATGGTGATCTGCCGATACCAGAATGATGTCGTGTGTTCTTGTGCCAGTGCACAAAACGCAGTCCTCAAGACCATTTGGTGAAATTGTTGTAGCATAGTGTAGAGTCGTAGATAGCTGTAGCCAGCGTGTCTTGATTGTTATAATTGTTATCTTTCCGTCAGCATGCAACAAGTGCTTCAACGTCTCTGTTGGCTCGTTCGACTGATCCCTGACTCTGCGAATGACGAAGTTTTCCGTGTACTAGGCGACAATTGGGCCACAACTTTAGAACATTCTGGACGAATTTGTTCGCGAATTCTCATTCATTGTAAGATTGTAGTATTGAGGAGAGCCTTTGTCGCAGAATGTGTCAACAAGTTGATTTGCAACCGCATCTGTCGTTTTAGACTGCAGAGGCCGTAAACCCACCATTTTAGTTAAGTGATCTTGGTAGTTTAAAATAAATTTATGTGACTCATCCGGCCGACTCTGCATATCGATGAGTTCTACTTTACGTCGTGAATTTATGTTTTGAGATTATTGGCTTGACCACCAAAAATTTTCTGACGCTGCTTTTTTTTGTGTTGACAGGTTTCGTATAGCCGAATGTAGATCATGATATAATCCCCTGTAATGTTGGCGTATTTCTCGTCCACTTCCTTTTCCATAATGTCTCGACCACCTTGTCTTCTAGGGAGATGTATGCTGTTGATAATGTCGAACACCTCGTCTGCATGCATAAATGTTTTATCGGTGCCTTTTTCCTTAACTTCCACACTGTGCTGTTGTCTACTGTCACCTTTAGCAGATCATACTTCCTCAGGTAAGAGTAGTCCTTGTTGGTTTTTGCGGACACCGGCTCCTGTAATTCTTTTACCCGCCTTACCACCTCGTTGTATTTCTCTCGTCTTACGAAGGTTGCGTTGCCAGACCTCTTGTTCAGCGTGTCCTTCATTTTTTCTGAAAACTTTACTCTCATTGACTCGATCATCTTGAAATCAAGGTTTAATTAATAAAATTTAAAGCAACTTACCTGCTTATATTATGAATGTGATGTGAGCATGATCACCCAACAGTAAATTATGAGCCGAGATCCGAGCCTGCACGTCAAATTGGTCGAGGAACGCCACTCACACGAGCGACAGCCAAACCGGCACCACGAAACCGCATGCACAAGTCCAACGCACACGACAATATAGAATCAAATCAGTCAATTTGCGCACTGCCTACTCTCTTATTTTAGGCAATTTGAAATCTGCCTAAAACACCAGCCAATCTGTAAAAAAGTGACAAATTTTTAACATTGCCTAATGCATTAGGCATATTATAAATTGCCTAGGCATTTTGAACATTTCCAGATTTAACAAATTGCCTGTAACATATCCATCTCAATCTCTCCCGTCAGTTGTCGAGGATACCGTAATATTGTAGTAGCACCTATAGTTTCTTAGTTTTAGGATATTTATAAGTATTTACATAGAATAAAAATTTTCCGATTTACAGGAGCTTTAGCAAATATTTACTCATACAAATATACCAAAAATGATATAATTAATGAATTTTTGTTTTTATTAATCGTGATGATGTATAAAACTTATCAAAAATCATTTAATAAACCTGGAGAAATGAATTTTCTTATACATTATAAATTTCTAAATTAAATATTATGAATCAGTTTATTTACTGAAGATGAAAACGCAGAAAAGCTTTATTTTAAATATAATTTTCTATGATATTAACTATACATACTTAAAAGGCCTAAGTATTTTTGAAAGTTAATTAAAACCATTATCCCAGCTGCTAATTGAAAAAATTTTACAGAACTACCTTATCAATTATTAAAAAATGCGCAATTTATAAATGCAGATTTTATTTTTCCATTTATCTTTAGATATATACAAGAGCTTTATAGACTCTGAAATCATTTTTAATGATAAATGTAGAACTAAATATTTTTTATGAAACAAATGGTATTATTATCTTCTTGTAAGCTACAATTTTCAAAGATAAAATTTATTTCTGAAATAGATGAAAGTTTAATAATCTAGCTTAAGGATTCTTAAATTATTTCTTCTAAGAATCTATCAATCATTTATAACCGCTCTTAGTATAGTTTTTTTCATAGTTAATAATAAAACTATTACGAAACCAAAGCTATTTACTTTGGATATACTTTCAATCTCTGTAATAATCAATTTTTAGCATTTATAACAAACTCTTAATAATAGTTAATTCGACCTTATTATTACACTCTTTTTATTCATTTTAGTCATAATTTATTGTTCTTCTATTTAACTTTTCAAACTTTGTTTTAGGAATCCACTGACTCATAATTTTATATTAACTAAATATTTATTTGAAGGTCAAAATTTTTTAAATAACGTGCTTGTAACAATTGGTTATATGTTCAAGTTTATCTTATATTTGTCAAATTGTTGAACAACACTGTATGAAGTGTAAAACTTATCAAAAGATTTTTTATACTTTATAGCCAATCCCATTCTATTCATTTTTGATCATCTAAGTCTAAGTCAGGGAACGCTGATGGAAACTTTACTGTATTCACAGTTGAATAGCTGGATTATCCATAGATTAACCCACGCATTCAATCATTAATTAATACCTATTTGAATCAGCAACAAATGTAAAATTTATAATAATTCACATCACAATTTTGTATAATAAATTATTGTTTATTCATTAATTTTATGAAAAGTATAGTAAAATACAGATTTTTAACGGCTGAACATATTTGTTCAAAATAATGCATGTGTGAGAGTGTCAAATACAAATATTTAATATTTTTCATTTAACTTGATATTTACTTTTTCTAACCAGAATTTTAATATTTTATTGTAAATATATTCTACCAAATTGGTGTAAAAATTTTAAAAAGTTAGATTCAAAAATATTTAAAAAAATTAAAAGATAACCTTTCTTATAAAAAATGCAAATCTGAAAGTAATGCCATTCATGTAAGAGTAATTTTAAAAAATATGGCTTAATTGATATCATTCCAAATTTATTTTAAACATCTACAAATGTTTTCAACATAATGTGTAATACTTTTATCAATTACATGTATATATTTAGGTTGTCCGGAAAATTTTCTAACCACTTGAACATTAATTACTTAGACATGATCTTAGGTAATCGGACTTAATCAAAACACTAAAAAATTTTTGGTATATTATACTAAAGCCGTTGAGTAACTATGTTATTTTCAATACATTGAGGATTTTATGAATAGAAAAAAAATTAAAATATAATATTTTTCATCTCTTTAGAACGTAAAGGAACAATGCTATAAGAGCAGAGTATATGGATAAAAAATAGTAACAAATTAACTGAAATCAGATTTATGAAAAAATTTAAATGCTAAATTTTGAACTTCAAATTGATTTCGGACTTGGAAAATACTCATAGTTAAAGAGTATGTATTAAGGAAGAAATTCAAAAGAAGTATATTAAAATCTTTAGAATATTTTCGTAACCTCTCGTTGAGACTATTTAAGACAGTTTATTTAATTTAAGCATCTGGTGCGTGGATTTATTAAGCCTAGGATTTAGTTTTAAAGGAACTATTATAAATATGCCTTCTATCCTCCAGTAGGGCATAATTCTGGATTTAATGGCTATCTTATAACTTTGAAGGTCTCTAAGAGAACGCAACAATATCTAAAACCGCTATTAAGAACCATCCAATATTGATTTCAGACATACTACTATATGACGCTTGAGTTTTGCAAAATCTTTCTGAAGAAAATCCCTCAAACAGGGTTTAAATGTAAGATGAAATAATCAAGAAAAATATAATATTTTATTTCCATGGATATTTCATAAAAGAAGAATAAAAGTTAGTATTTTACTAAAGTGTAAAAGGTTAAAACATCAATTAGCTTTTCAAATCACCCTCAAAATCAAGCTACCCTAAATATGCACCATTTGAACTCGATACTTTGGATTTGGAAGTAATCATACATTCAAAACTCTCTAAAACAAAATATGAAAACTAATTCAGAAGTTTATTGAAAACAACTAATCAAGGTCAGCTGAAGTCATAAAGAATAAAGGGATGAAGTAACAAATAGACATCCAGTTTTATTCTGATAAAGCAATACACAGCCACATATACTATTGTATACAAATAAGAAATTATGTTAATTTGTACGTAAAGTCTTATCTATTTTACTATGCTGTGAATCTTTTGTCTGAATCCCTGGGGAACAATATTATACTTATTAAAATAGGCCATGTTAAATCTGTATACGAGTTTTGTCCTCTGAATCTGAGAAATTTTGTAAATAAGAAATAAATGTGAGGTACCCTGTTGGGTGCGGCAGGTTCAATTAGATCAAAGTGAACACCGATAGGACCTCTCATTTGCACCCAATTAAAAAGAAAACAAACTAAACTAGAGAATATAAAAACATGTCTCTCCCACCGCGAAGGTTTACTCTAGTTTATATATTGATGGCAAGGTGTGCGCACTGCAACATGACCTACCTTAAGATGGATAACAATAAAAAATATTTCATAAATTTTTATAAGTAATAATAGCCTATTTGAGATATTTAAAACTCTAAGAAATATGCGATGTTTTTGGACGATTCAGTTGTCGTATTTTCATTTGATAAAAAATTTAATTTGTAGTGATATAACGTATTTATAATGAAATCGAGAATATTCTTTATAAAGGTTACGTTTAAGGGAAGAAAGATTGTTGCAGATGGTGCTCCCTTGTCCAAAAAAATTAGTTAGAAGAAGCAAAGATCTTAAGATTGATATCTTACTGTATAAAAACAGAGTTTTTAGACTTCTGTTGTGCGCATACACGACGCGCCCATGTTGAT
>LDMZ01036540.1:0-10583 GCA_001455285.1 Sphaeromyxa zaharoni | reverse complement strand
AATAAATATATTAAAATGTGTGTGTTTTTAAGCCGCCCGCATCTAGAGGACTGGGCACCACAAACATACTTGTGTTAATGATTTGTCTTGAAAGAGGTTCGTATCTTGATGTTACTTTACAATATTAACAAATCAGCGTGTAATTTGTATTAATTCTAGAGGTGGTTTTCAAAAATCACTTGATCATAACCTTCGAACTGTCTTTCTCCTAAAAATTTTGATATATATATTATTCTTGTGGCTAGAACGTACGTTCGATTTGTACGCAGATACTATCATAAACTTTGTAATTGTTATTACGTCCTTGAGTGATGTTATTAACGTATTGTAGAAGAAAAGACGTTAAAAATAAATCACGAAAATATTGACAGAAATTACATTTATGAGGAACAATTACAAGAATCGTGAATGCTGGAATAAAAATTTTATTTTTTCAGGCTTCCCTGAATAGGTTAGAGTTATATTATTAATTATATATGCGGTAACCTCTAGGAAGCTCGCCCGTTGCCAAGTGGCAAGTAAAAATACTGTTGGTTTGGAGGCTTTTCGTATGAAGCTGAGTTGTCTGGCGTGGTCCGGACAACTCCACGTTTTATTTCGAGGATCCCCTAAGTTTTGGTATTGATTACGCGACATTACATTTCTTTACCAAAACTAATTCAAAAACTAAAACTAACCGGCGAGGCGGTTGTCATGCGATAGGTATTTATTTGTTAACTGTGGGCGTGCACACCACAATATAGATCAAAGAATTTTTTTAATTTAAAAATACTCTTTACAAAACGTACTTTGATTTCTATAGCTCGATAATGAAAAATAATTATAAACTGTGGTGTCCAATATTCTTTTTAATAATACAAGCAGAGAAATTCAAAAGAAAGGACAATTTTCTTTACATTTAAACCTAGTTTTTAATATAAGTAAGATGATAATTTCATCAAGCTTCTGTAAATAAATCAAATGTGATATTATAAAGCTGACTATTCATAAACGCGATTTCAGAACTGAAGATGTAATGAGAAAAAAATAATTAATGTTTTTAAACTTTCGTAATTTTTAAATTTGTTAAACAATTCATCATCTTTGGACAGCATTTATCTTGATACTTTATCACCAGAATAAAATTTTACTTTAATTCATTCTTATTAACATATTTTCGAGTAGATACAAATATTGAAATATTCGAATCTAAAAGGCAAACTTATGATGCTATGGATGAAAATCAAAATATTCTGATATTCATTAATGAAATAGCAGGTATCATTTAAATATTATTCTATTAAAACTAAAAAAATCGATTATATTATAAATTCATAGGTAATTAGTGTACTTATCCTTATGCTTCATTTTAATTTTGGTTTACATTTCTTGACAAATTATCAAAACGATCTAAAGAATCAGTTCAGTATGATTAAGATTCACAAATCAAACCCATAACAAATTTTATATAAGTAATCACGCTTTCATTAATGAATAAACTTTAACTTTATACATTTTAAGCTTTTGTTACTTACAGAAACAAATTTTGAGAAGTGATTTTTGTTCTGCAAAGAGTTGTGAAGTAAGAATATCTTTCCCTTTTAATAACATTTTTCGATCATAGAAATAAAGGTTGAGTTATTTCTACTAGCTACATTTATTTTGAAATAAAATATTCAATCAAACATATGGTAATACCGATAATATATTAAAATCAAAATTATCCTAACGAATCAGATAAATATAACTTTTAATAATTTTTTTCTGATAAATAAAAAGTTATAAAACGTTTAAAATTTTATAAAAATAATTAAAAGTTAAAGCCACCTGCAATAGCTTACAAAACTGCCATTACACTTGTTACAACTAAAACATGTAAGTAGAGAAGATTTTTTACTGTTCTAAGTTAGAACATTTAATATTAATTTCGGTAACAATAAAAAGAGAGGGATACGTTATTAGACTAAATTTATCCTATTAAACACATTCTTACCAAACATTATACAATATAAATCATTAATTTTTATGTTCATATTGGTTTAAAAATAGATTGAAGGGTTTCCTTCCAATATCTTATATTAAAAAAATGTGGAGGAGTGGAAATCTTTTCTCTCTTGACGATGAGAATCTATGATGACTATACCGATTATTGTTACAGATTTTACTTATAAACCAATTTATTGAAATATTGGAGGTTAATCATTATTCATTGTAAAAATATGTTCCAGCATAAAATGTTATTGTATTTGATTAGTTCTATTATTACCTCTGTCATTGCTTTTTAATAATAATCCTTGCTTTTTAAAATTAAAATAATTGAAGTAAAATTTTCATATAAAATAGAAACCTTTTTTTTAATTTTTGAACGAACACTAGATAATAAAAAATAATTATCCGGTTTTTTAAAGATTGGCCATAATATACACAATATAGTGTAGAGTAAATGAAATATTTTAACAGTCATGTAAAATGTATATATATATATATATAAAGACGTTTCTTTTGCCCATCTTGATACACGTAACACATTAATAAAAATAATTTATCTATCAAAACCTTTTAATTTTTTCATTAATCTTAAATAAAACCCTGATCTATCACTGAATAAAAATGAATTTCGAACATTCGTATACTAAAATTTTTTTGGTTTAAATATCTGACATTCTGAAACGAGTATTAGGTTTGAAAACTCAATCGAGGTTAAATTACTATTTTCTTTATATTTTTCCAATACAAATCTATATTTACACCATTGGAGAAATAATAAAGTGAATCCGTTTAAGAAAAAATCCATATATAATAAAAAGTAAATAAAAACATAGAAATGTGATATTTGTAACAAGTCAAAATGCTTTTTGTGGGATGAAGAACCAAATGTTCATATGCTGACTGGGATAAAAAATTCTCTTCTTGTAATATGTAAGGAATCAAATTTTAAGAAAGACATAATGGCATATATCTATACTTTCAGTGAACCAGCACTATGCTCGACAGAATCAAGTTTATCAGAGCCAGATAGAACCTTTAGTAAGGATAGAATGTTTAATGCATTCATTAGAGGGATATCTATTTCTTAAAGAAGAAGTAAGTAGCTAAAGAATTAGTGCTTGAGAATCTAGAAATAAATTAAAATACAGCAGTGCCAATATTTATAGATATCCTCTGGCACGAGCTACAACTAGGCTGATTTTTAATTTTTATTGCAGGTGAAAAATTTAGTCGCAAATCACTAATATTTAATAACAAAATTCCTCAATACAAAAGCCTTCTTACGTTCCGAATTCAAAATATTTTTTCTGTCTATACAAGCACCAGGGATACTTTTTAATAATTTTTTTTATCCCATTTGGTATTTTGTAAAAAATTTAATCCCAACACCCATCACTGAGAAGGATTAAAGCGTTTATGTAAAATTTACTGCTTTTTATAATATATTCCTTACTGTAAGTGGTTGGATCAGCCAAACATATATTACAATTTTTGTTTAATTAGACAATATAAGATTTGTTACTGAAATAATAAGAACCGAATTTAATAAAGCTGAAATTCTACAAATTAGAGATCAACAAAATTTATTCAAATCCTGTATCACTTTTTCCCTGATTAAATATCTAAATAATCTTTAAATATAAGGCTTGTAATATCTATTTATATAGAGTAAGATTTGAAAGAAAAATTTTTAAAAATTAGGTTGATATAAATACTTTAAAACGGAGATGTAAAAGATTGAAATGAGCACATATGCAAACTAATCCGTAAAAATATTTTTTGAAGGAAACATCTCATCAAGCTTGGAGTCGTAACATTAACCATTTTGCCTGCTCAATAATTCAGAAAATTGCAAATCCAATAGAATTTTCCATCACTGGTTTGGAAAGAAAACCAGAGTGCCACGACGTCAGAACATATAGAGTTAGTGATAAAAAATATATTGGCTCTTTACCTAATGTCAGGCTAATGTGTAAAACTTTGGGTTTTAATACATTGTAGATTCTTACCATACATCGCTCCTAAACTAGATGATTATTATTTTGTCAGTTTTATAATGTTTTATTTACATGAAATTTTATATTTTTTTAACAATTTCTGATAACAAATTTTTTCCTTAAGTCCAAAATGTAATCCCTGTAAATCTTTTGTTACTCTATTTAATAAAATTATCCTCAAAATCGGAATATCTTGACAAGCAGATGAGAAATTGTTTATGATCAGGAACTCTACTTTAATTTCAACCGTTCCACTAAAATTCCCTCTAAAAATCTTTCATGCTAAATATCAAAATATTTTTAAGATAAACCCACATTCTAAAAGCTAATTTTCTACTTCGCATATAATTTGTTTTATTTTTACTGTGGTCTCTGCTGATTAAGGAATAATAATTTCAGATATAAACAGATGAATGAATCTAGAGGATTGGAGCTAGCATATTTAGTATTTAAAATATGTAATTTAGAAAATATAATCAACGTATAATATTGATAGTGGAGTCCAAAAATGGAAATCCCAATGAATGGACGTATAATCTACCAGAAATGGATTCATTTATTCTTAATAATATCAAGGAAAGGTAGAACAATTCATCATATTGTTACAAAAAATTTATTGGATGAAAGATTGATGTCAAGTCATTAATAAGCCTCTTGTTAACGGTACCAACAAATTTTTATAGTTTCAAGACAAATGGAAAGATACCTTAAGAGAAGTAATTTCGATTAATGTTATGTTAAAAGAAGAATTTATCGTATTGAATACTATTCTCTAAAGTTTTAGTTGTTTAGTATTAGCCAATTTACATTTGTTATGAAGCTATGTTACTTATATTCGACACCCAAATAAGGTAAGATACATGTAAGAGTAGAACCATGAAAATCATCTGTTTTTTTGTCTAAAAACTTATGTTTTGCTTGTTTTATAAAACAAGAAAAAATTATGTATAATAAAAAGTTGGTAAGACTATACAACAGAAAAAAATTCAGGATTAGATTTAAAAATATTTTGAAAATATCTTAAAGAATATGATATTTATTTTAGAAAAGGTTTTGTTCCTGATTCTGCAGTAAATTAACATCAATTTTACAGTATTTTCCTTAATAATATAGCATAATTATTTTTCCAAATAAAATCAATAGTTAAGAGGTAATAACCATTTAATATGTAAAATACGTGGTAGAAATGGAAGTCATCCCTTATTTTATTGTAAGAGAAAACAAGATTGCCCATATTATATATTTTCAAACGTTTTAATTGAAATATATTAATATGAACGATATAATTTATAAGAATAAATATTTTAAAGTCGTTTTTCAATGAAAAATTTTTTTTGATCTAACTTAACTTTAAACAGTTTCATTAATTATGAAATGTTCGTTTAATACCAAAATAAACTTGAAATAATTAAACATGATAATCTGGAGAATATTTTAAAAAACAAAGATGCAGGCTAAAAAAGTAACGAAGAAAAAACGTTCTATTGAATCTTTATATTAAAAGAAGTAGTCCCACTTTATATTAATCCAACGAGTAGTTTTATTTTTAGGACCAAATAATTTTAAGTACCTTTATCACATCATCTAATAATGTGACGTATTCAATTATTGTAAATATTTAATCATTTAACCAAGCGCAAGAAAACTTTCCAGAACCAACTTTAACATTGAGTATAGAATTTAAGTTATTCAATAATAGTAATATCTTTTTATTAAATGTTCTTTTTTCTGAATCTATGGGTTTTTATCAAAATCAGGGGATAATAAAACAGCTTAAATAATAATGAATATATATTCCAGGAAGAATTTATTCTGGAAAAATTGTCTTATAACAAGTTTAAAACTATAAATAATTAAAGCGGAATACACTGGGCATGTAAATTGCGATGACTTTTAAATTTATGTATTTGTGGGTATCATTACCTACATTTGGATATTGAATATAAATTATTATATTAGGTGAAAAATTTTACTTTTTTTATAAGTGTATTATATCACATGTAAAAAAATAAAAGCTAAGCTATTGAATTAAATATAAAATTTTAGTGGAAGAGTCAAAAAGATATACGAGAACATGCAATTTGTTTTAAAGATAATCTCAGGTTATAAACACCGCATATTATCATTTTTTCAACATATGAGTAACATAAAGGTTATTACCATCGCTCTGGAAGTGTAACATCCATTTAAATATGTCAAGTCTATAAAGATATTTTAAAGTTCGATAGAGAAAAGTTTACGTTTGAGAATATGTACCTTTTTTCTTTGCATACCTATATGGTTCTTCCCAGAATATTTAAAGCCAGAAATTAGGTTTCTAAGTAATTAAATATGTTCAATTCTGTACATAAATGTATACATTATTTAATATAAAGCAAATATTAATATATTCTACATTTGTGAATTTTTGAGCACGGAGGGTGTAGGATTTGTTATTATTTTTTATCAGAAAATCTGAATTATTAGCTCAGACACGTAACGAATTAAAATACAAATTTCCATTGATAAATTTATAAAGAAAAATACAAATCAGCTTACTCCCATGAAATCATATAGCAAACCCAATTAAGTCATTGCCACCATTGAGCAATGAGTTGCGGCAGACCTTCATTGCGAGGCTCAGGACTGATTACCACGAATTCAGGAAGCTACTCTAGGCCCGCAACATTCTACCCAGAGAGCGAAGGCCTGGTAAGGTAACGTAACCCTAGTATAAGGTTAGGTAATGGGGGTTGTTTAAGTAGGCAAAAATGCTACACTGCCTGCCGGGAGCTTTGGGAAGCTTTAACTGGCGTCTAACCTGACGCGAAAACGGGCTGGAGGTAAGTCCCATCTTACTGAAACGCCTCCAAAAACATAAGGAGCAGGTAAAGTTTTTTTCCTTCATAACTAAGAAAAATAAATGAATTCATATAGTTTACATAAATTTGTCCTTAATATGAGGTTACATAATCAATAAGCTGCATATTTGTTAATATTTTTTTAAACTTATTTTTGTTTTATAATCTTTGAAATAATAAATAAAGAATGCCTTTCCTATTATCAATATAAATCTTTAAATTTTAAAATTTAATAAAATACCGTAGATTTTTTCATCAATTTGCACTCGGTATAAAACCATATTGAACACTTTATTTCGATCTTGGAATGTTTTTATTTCATATTTTTAGTATTGGGATAAATTTATACATGTATTTATTAAGTCAAATCAATAAAATTTTTAAAAAAATTTATAATAAGGCTAAAACAGTAAATATTTGTTCATCATATATGTCGAATTTGTAAAGCTGTTATTATCAAAGTAAATTTACACTCAATTAAAATAAAACATGTTTTTGATTGAATATACTATAAGTTTTTTGGAAATTTTAGTGATTAATAACTTTTTTCATTAATCTGAAGTTTTTAATTAAAAAAATATTTCATATATTTTAAATTCTACAATGATATTCATGATCAAATGCAGGTAATTTTTAACGAAAATTGTTTTATTGCAGTTTTTTATGAATATTTTCAATGAGTTAAACAATAAGAAATTAAAAGTTTAAGACTATATATTTTTCATTTCTGAAAAATATTTAAATTTTTAAGACTTGCTAAAAATAATACAGGAAAAAACATGTTATTAAGAAAATTAAAGCTGCCTTTGCTGAGTGACGAGCAAGCTGCTGAAATATTATCAAGATTATTGAAAATTTGACAAAATCGAAAATTTGTCAGGGAATGTGATATAAGATTGAAAAAAGTCACATAAATTGTTTCCTCAATTCTTTCTGCATCATTTTAAATGAAAACTATAAATATTATCGGAATAGTTGGAAAAAATTGGTCAAATTTTTGAACAATTTACTTCAAGCCTCAAAATTTATGCTTTGAATCTATATATTATACACTTTATCCCCATATTTCATATCCCAAAATGATACTGGAAAGTCAAAATTTAACTTTAAGTAAGGAAATTATAAAGAAAACTATTATCAATATTCAACAAAAACGAACATATAAATCATTGTAAATCAGTTTTTATCCATCCATAGTCAATTCTGGGTTTATTATGTTTTTATATATAATGAAAGGCCATAAATATTTTATATATTTTATTTCAGTGGAATTAATAAAAAAATCAGGAAAATTTTTGAGTCCTGATAGAAATTGTATTACTGTCCACAAAAAGACATAATGTTAGAATAACTATGATGGATATATTCATGAAGCAAGATTAATTTAATAAAATCTGCGTTCATTTATTGCCACTAGGATTAAATTTAATTACTATTTAAAGCAAAAAACCATGTAATATCTACCAGAAATATCAAATTATCAAGAAAATTAACCAAATTAAACAAATTTTTTCACTGAAACAATGTCTTGAATCTTTACTATAGAAGAATCGAATCAAAAAAATTATTACATAAAACAGTATATATAGATGAGTTTTCCGGAACAGTGATTTTAAAGATTTATTATGCACAGAGCTTCTCATTATTATTGTGGTTTTCGTAGCAAATAATTTTTCTAAATCAGGCTTTCTTCATAAACCTATTCTAACCACCACATAAAACTGTTAGACATCTGTCGATCAGGGTATATAGCTTTCGCCATAGTGGGATAAATTTGTTAAATTCAATAAATAGTGTTAAAAAACGTTTAAACAGTTATAAGGCAAGAAAACAAGCTCATATAGGGAAAAATTATTAAAAAATGTTTCAGCTTGAGTGTAAAACTTCGAAAATTATTACACAAGAAGTAATTCCAAGTAAATTTCTCAAATCAAATTAAGATTTAAAAATTTTCGTTAAACTGGAATCAATTATCCTAACTTTAAAGAAAGAAGTTATTAATAATTTTAAAAACCATTCCTTATGCAAAGAAAAATTTTTTACTAATTTTCACAGAAAAAGACTAAGATTCATAATAACCTCAATTAATTCAAATTTATTACTAATGAAGCTATTATAAAATAGTATTTTTTGATAAATTATATTTATTGCCACAAAACTCACCAAAGATAAAAAGGTAAAATAAAAATTTTAACAAATTATCAGTTCATATAAATGAAAATTATTTTCATATTAAACAATTTCCTGGATTCCTTTAAGCCATACCTATAATATTTAAAATATATTTAGCTGATTGAAGCAAATTTTATATCGGTTTTTATTGCCTTTATTAAATGCCGTATTAGAAAAGTTCAAACAGTTTCGATGTATTTTCAGAAAACAAATAAAGCTAATTTAAGTTAAGATAATGAAAACCAGAAACGTTAGTTCAACCTCTAATAGAATCGTTATAAACAATAGGCAGGCCCATTACTTGACCCAACTTTAGACTTCTTCAGCGTTTAATTCACAAAAATAAAAAATACAGACAAAGCTCATTTTTTTAATTATTTTTAACAGTCCTTCTTTAAATGAAAGAGTCATTTAATTAATTCCTTTTTACTCTGAATTTGTATATTTTTTTATTTGGAAAAACTTTAGATATAAATAACCATTAATTACAAATTTTCAAGATTTAGTAATTTGCCCATTTCCTCTCTATGCCTTCGCTATCTCTATATTATAGATAATTTTGAATGAACTTTCAAGTATGATAATTGAAGTAATAGGCACTGTATTTTTGAGCAATATATTTCTTTAAAATATAGAATATTCATATCATTTAACATGATTAGCCAAGTCAAATATTAAAACAGAAAAAATGTACTTGACCAAATATTTGAATTTTAATAGAAATAAAGCATAATCAATATATTTTCTTTACAAAACATTTAAAATTTAAATATAGCAACGGGTGTAATACCAACCAACCTGGCATGCAAAATAAGAGTGAATTTTTCAAATAGAAATATAATATTAAAATTAGTTTACCTTTGAAAATATCAACCATCTAATGAAGCTATAACTTTTTCTATAAATTTTACAGAATAATTTGTCTTATATTACTAATGGACGATTAGAAACTGTAAAGTTTTAGTGATATAAGTTTAAACAGCTCAGTTTTAAGATGGCTATGGGTTCAAATAATTTGTTGCATTTGAATAAAATGTTAGGAATTAAAATAAAAATATGCACATGTTTCTACCGCTATACCACTCGCCATAGCATGATAATGTTCGCTATGATATCTATTTTTCTTTTAATTTCATCCGAATCTCTTAACTGGAGATCTGAATTATGTTAAAAATAATTTTAGATAAATTTATGAAATGATGATATATCAATTTATTTGCTGTTTCTTCCTGTTTAAAATAAAACAAAAAATTATCTATACACAAAATATGTCAAAACAACTATATAATATATCGAAGCAATAATCATTTAATTGTAAAAAATGATATACCGTTTTTTCTATATTCTTAAACATCATAATGTTCTTAAGTGAACTGAATGAATTAAATAATAACAAAAAGTTGTATGCTTAGATAGAAATATAACACGTTTTCTAGAACTGACTGTTTCACAAGAATGAAACTCTCAGCTAATATAATTAAAATACAGGACATAACTTTTGCTGGTACTGTCTGTGGATATGCGATTAACACTAATCGATAATAAAAATATAATTAAAAAAACTAATTACGTAATTAGAGTACGTGTTCTATATATCAACCTTCCG